>CM021526.1:20859750-20872931 GCA_010994315.2 Pisaster ochraceus | reverse complement strand
AGAGGGAGAACTTTCCCCCATGCATATGATTGTAGGCCTTATGACTTGAGTCAAGCCTTGACTAGAGTGAAAATGTTGCAGATGCACTCTTCATGTGAAGAGACCTTACAATTACAAGGATACAACAAGTAGATCCAGTAACTGGGCGCTTGACTCCAGTCCATGTTTTCAAGATTTTGACATTTGCGGTTGTACTAATTAATACTATAGGGCCCCAGAGAATTATAGCTAAATCGAGAATGGCATTTTTGCTATGATTTTCTGAACACCCTGTCTCACAAAATGCCACAAAATTACAAAAAGACCCTACTGGCTTCTTGATTTATTTAAAAGATCTATGCAATGTCAGGCATTTAATTGTACTCTTAATTATCATTTTTTGGTGCTCCAAATTAATGATTTTTAAGTCCACAATCAGAGAAACCATCTACCATGATTGACTTCATTGGACACACAGGAAACAAAATCGGAATAGGGTGCCTTGCCTACCCCGTTGTCGCGGCGCAGTGTGGGTAGATCATGCAGTCATGTGTCAGGTTTGCTGCGGCAACGTTATGAGTTGGGTGTTAATCTATGACTGTTCATGAAAACACACTGGTTACGGTTGCTGTGCACAGCGAGGGCTAATGGGTAGGCATACACATTTCCGAGAACCAGTAACCAGTAACCAGTCAGTGTTAATCCTCCTTGGTTGTTGTTATTGGCCACATACATTATAGTTGATGTTATTATACTATTTCGTCATGGTCAAATGGTTTAGAGAATCAAACTCAAGTTCTTATGGCTGAGTCAGCAGAGTGTGGGTTCGAATCCCTAATTGTGACAGTAATACATTAAGAGTGTGCAAATTTCTGCCTTCAAAAAGAAGAAAACTTCGGACAGAAAACTAAAGACTTTTAATGAACATTACTATTGACTACATGTATGTTGACAAAAAATTGAACACAGAACAGTTCAGGAAAATTCATGGCAGGTAATTCTTTTGAAATGGGAAGTTTAACATTTTGAACCATCTTTAACAATTGCCAGATAAAAGGCCTATAGAATAAAGTACTGTGGAAATAGAGCTAAATGAATTTGATATGCTGGGTTTACCCTTCCTTTATCAAAAGTGGTGAGTAATCAATCATACACGTGCAAGTCTCACATGACAACTTAACTTTCCATGACAACTTAACTTTCCACGTACGTATTTTTCTGTAACGTATGAAGGAAACAAACTCATGCACTTTAACAGATCCCAATGTCTGAAACTCTGAATAAGTGCAAGACTTGCACAGTCTAACATGTAGGCCTACTTGTTTGCTTTCTGCCACATGGCCATTTATACATTTATACATTGTCTCTATTTAAACAGTGTAATTGTTAGCTTGAATACACTGTTCAAAGATTTGTAGTTTTCAATCTGTAAGTTTCAATATTGTCGATGGGATGTGATGAGAAATAATTTAAACTCTTCTGAAACACAGATTTACATTACTTTCCATTTAATTTAAATCAGTACCATTCTATCATGCACTTTGACACACCCTTCTTTTTTAAGAAGACTTTTCAACATTGTTTACGGCAAGAAATCCATTATTTGGCGTTCATTTCATTTTAAAGGATTATGCACTATGTCATGTATGTGTTATGCACAATGCATGACAGACACATGGATTTCTGGCCCAACAAGACTAGGACAAGTTGAATATACAATGTACAATCACTGATTTGGGCGTGTGGTGGCCGAGCGGTCAAGCCCACTGGACTCAAGCTCTGGTGTTTCCGATCAGCAGAGTATGGGTTCGAGGCCTGGTCTTGACACAGCTTATGTTCTTAAGCAAGGCACTAAACCGTTATTGCTTCGTCTTTCAGATGGGATGTAAATCTGTTGGTTCCATGTGTTGTGTTAATGCACATGAAAGAACTCAGTTACACTTATCACTAAGAGAAGGGGTTTACCCCAGTGTTTTGGGCAGTGGCTACTGAATGCACTGCAGTACCATGTAAACCCTTACAAGGTGTTACATAAATGGGTCTCATAATTCAAAAACCTGTGCGGAAATAAATAATGATAAGCGAGTAGATACTAGATAAAGCACTATAGTATAAAACCTAGTTATTACATTTCTACATGTACATTGTACATGTACAGTAGTTGATCACTGCACTTGGATACATTCTCAGATTATATTATAAACCAATCTAAATTGAGTATCGTCTTTTTTTGTCTGAATTTTAAACATTTAGGGTTGTTTAACTTTTAGCAGTTTGTGTGTATAATTATGCACAAAACTGATTGTTCAGAAATAAAGCAGACACTTTCAACATGTAGCTTGTATTTCATGAAGTGTAAAAACACATACACATTACAAAATTTGTAAGCAGTAGATAATGTACATCATTGGTAAAATGTATTGTAATTTGGTAGTAATTAAATATTTGAAAACTTAACATGTCTTAGAGGCGATCCAGTACATTCAGAATCTACTGTTGTGTGTATACTGCACATGGTCACATAAAACAAAATAGACATACCGCAAGGTAGACATTTATCATGACTAAATGTAGACAAAGCTCACAAATAGGCCTATAGGCTTTTCTTTGCATAATTGTCGTCTTCCAAGACACCCAATACAAACACTGAAAATGGTCTCTGTGTTATAAAGGGTAGGTCACGCCACCATTACATTCAATCAAGTTAAGCGTTTGTTGCCAAACAATGCCATGATTACTTTGGAGGGAGCTAATAAAAGCCTGTGGTAGTCTCCTTTCACCCCTATCATCCTGTTTAAGTCTCCTCCAGTCCTGGGGCGCACAGGATAAATAATCATAAAAGGCACTGATGAAAGGCTGTCTTAAAGATTTGCTCAGAATATGGTCGATGGCCAAACCTCGGAATGGCAATACTTAGTGGATGGTGTTGGCACTCGCTAGCTAGGCAGGTCTTAATCGGATGTTTGTTGGCAATCACAGGAGCATGAACTGTAAGAAATCTATCAGTAATAAACCTGTTTATGGACGAGTTGATTGATGGGTTGCTGTAACAGGTTCATAAGTGTGTTGCGTTTGTGTGTCACAAAACTTGCACAGATTTGGACTGTATACCTTCTTGGTGCAAAAATCCCTCAGAGGATGTACCATACTTGACATGGGTCCAAAGGTACAAAGTTACTACAAACAGACAACACTTCTGTGTAAAAATGGCACCTGTTAAAAATGATGGAAGAGCAACTTAATAACTCGGTACAAGTGTACATTCATCTTTGGCATAGAAGGGCTCACTAATAGTGCATGCATGACGTTTCACCCTTGTAAGTGCAAGGCAATGTTGCTTTTGGTATAAAGGGTACCTCTAATGGAACATTTCTAAGGGCACCGAGGCAATAAACAGCCTCTAGGCATGGAGGCAAATTCCTACATTGCCTCCCTTGTCAGATCTGACAAATGCTAGATCAACATAAATGAACCGTAGGCCTGAAGCCCATTTCAGATGATCGTGTACCTGAAATACTATTTTGTCCCTTCAAGCCTCGGTTTCAGGCCTGATGCTTCGTTTTTGAAAGGGCAAGGGCACCAAGGCGTTTTCTCCCTGGAAGAGGGCGCCTCTATGTAAATTTGTATTATTGTAGGTCATTGCAAGGGGCACAAAGACAATGACCAGAGGCAATTACATCTGTTGCCTTCGTAAAGTATCAGTTTTGTTACATTGATACTAATAGGAGAAATATAAGATTTACTAGCATTCAATCAATAAGGTTTTTAGGTCTCTTTTTCTATTTGACTACAAATTACACTGCATACATACAGTCAGTTGTACATCCTGGGTTGATTTAAAGATGATCCGAGAGTCATCTTCAAGCGCATTCAATTGATTTACAATGTATCACTGTAAATAACACGTACTTTATTGACCAATTATGTGAACAAATTGTCTATACATTTGTTATTGCCATCACTGTAAGCCTCCAATCAGCCGTACCCTGAAAGCCACAATTTAAAAAACAAACATCAAAGCTGTGTTCATTATTCACTCTGGTCAGATTCTGCAGTGCTTCATTCTCGTTTTCTCAAAGCGACAACATGTCAGAGGCAATAACTTTGGGAAATACCATTGATGAACCCTTTACCTTGCAAGTGTTTTCTCAGATGTTTGTGTTTACTAAACGTACCCAAGTAGACCCATCTTAAAATTTTAAAAATGGGGGTTCAACAACATATTTTGTGCTCAGATGATTTTCCAATAAGCCAGGGAAAGTGACATTCTTCATCCTCATTTGTTTTTTAAACTCCTGGAAAAGAAGTCTCAATTGTTCAAAATGCATGATGCGTGCATTGATGAGCAGCAATAAAATAACAGATGTCACTGCGAATATTTGGTATCGTTTTCCTCACTTGATATTCAAAGGGAGTATCTTAAATGCACATTGTACAATGTGTTTACTGGAATTTGATCGAATCATTGGATGATAATGTGGAATATGACCAGAGTTAAATAATTAAATTTAATAAATCACTGTATGCACTGGTGTTGTATGAAGGAAAAGAAGACGTGTACATGTAGATGTTTATGTAGTTCCAGATATTCAGATTTTGTTAACACTTTTTCCTTTCAAGCTTGCACCATTTTGGATCAAAGTGCCGTTGTACACAGTCACAGTAGGCCTACTTTTTAAAGTGTTTTTACATGTACAAATATTTTTGAACGTGTATTTAGTGCAGGAACATGAAAATGTTCACTCAAGTGTACATTACATACTTACGTGTACATGATAATAAATTCTACCCTGCACTAGTGTGGACTCCAAGATGGTGAATAAATAGGCCTACGTGTTCATGTTTTGTTGACAAACTCTTGTAAAAAGCATCAGCACTTTTCTCATGTACTTTATGGATGTTGAAAATGATGTACAGTAATGTATACCATCACAACATGAACATGGTATTTGATTACTTGCTCTGCACTGCAGTTTGAAGTGCTCAGTCAATACAAAACATACATTAAATACATTTATTCATCCACCAATTGAAGCTACCTTGCATTCTGTGAATAAATTCTGTGATGTAGCCGAGTGGTATCCATCAAATAGCGCTTATTATACGGAGTGCCAAATGAGTCATCAGCCCTTGCATATTTGGCTTTTAAATCATTCTTTACCACCAGGGTTATATTAATGCCGAATTTCCCTTGAGGCCACAAGTAAATAACCACTCCTTTGATAGTAAATTGTGCGATTTTTCTTCCCGTTAGTTTTAGACAAAAATCAATTTGGCTTTCATGGTACAACTAAGATGTGAACGTGTCCTTGAATAACCCCAGCCCCCCTGTCTCAGGCTTGACTGAAATTAAAGGGCGAAACAAATTTCTTCATTAAATTCCAAGATTATTGGCAAGTGTCTGTAAGTGTAACAGGGCTTGATGTACAATACACATGTTCTTAGTAGGCTAATGGATGAGTCAGCTTTTTTTATTCCTGAAAGACTTGGCTGAGTGGGACTGAATCCTGTCCTCAAGATGCATAGTAATGACTGTCGATCGGCGACAAACTGACTGTCCAGGATGGTGGGAGGGGTTAGTGGGATAAACAGATTTTTCAGCTGTGCATATTGACTTCTATTACGACATCTGGCACTGACTCCATGTAATCAGTTTAAATTCTCCGGTACTTGGCGCTGCAATCTATTCATGATTTGTTTTCTTAAAGCTTTTCATAATTGCATTTTCTTTCACAATTGCATCTGGATCAGGCGCCAGCCTTTTTTCTCTACCCAACATTCAAAATCGTTTTCATGCATTGCTCACTTTAAAAAAAGATGCGAGCAAAATTCTGAAAAGTTGTTGCATACAAGTACCGTTGCATTTTTTATTAAGATTTATATTCTCGGGCTCATTTTTGTAGAAGTCACATTACAATTGGTAGTTGAGGCTATAACTTGTGGGGTTTGTTAGGGTACCATTGATGAGCTGTGTAGCCAGCTCTCTCCACCTCTCTCCACCTCTTACAGTTTGTGTACCCTTCTCTTCCTGCTCACTGCTTTGAGAGTATAGCCTGAAATGAGCCATTAGCTCTGCAGAGTACGTGGTTGAAGCTGAAAGTTTCTCAAGCAATTACTACATTTAATATTTTCCCAAGTGGAAAGACAGTTTGTTTTTAAAAAGCTGCCCGACCTACCCAAATTGATCCTGAGTTGTACAGCATTTTCTTCTCACCTCTAGTTCTGAGAAGGCATCAACATTCCAACTTTTGCAGGTCCCACTTTCTGTTTAGTCCATGGGAAAGCAGTTTACAATACAGTAGTACCTTATAGGTCGATCAATTGAAAAAAACTTGCCAAATGAAAAATAAAGTAGGTCATTTTACAAAAAGTGGGCCATTTGTTACTTCTTCTCTGCCTTCTTTGAACATGTCGAAGTTTGTTATTGATTTCCTTAAGTTCTAGATTCACAATGGTGAACAAATTTATGGACCATCTTGACTGACCCAGATTCAAAGTTTGGGTCAGACTTCAGATTTGTTTTGAGTCGGTGATTTATTGTTACAATGAGTACATTGAGTTGTTGATTCAAATCAAAGAGTGCTGTGTACACTTTTATGGCTGTACACACAATATGAGCATGTTTGTGTTTGTTAAATCTCTGTCCTTTTTTGGAGTCTGTGTGTAATCATAACTTTTTCGGTTTGAGATCAATTTGAAATTACATTTATAACATCAATGTGGATTACGTGCCCTTAGGGTATCTAAAGCAAGAGTTGCACAGAACGTAGGTTTAATCTCTTGTTATTTCTACCCCTGTACTTCCTTCATCCTCCATGGTACACATACTACACTCCCCCCCCCCCAAACATACAAAACAACGCTGCAGGGCTAATATTTTTATAGACTGAAACTTTCACACGTTTCAAAACATTGCCACCAATGCCTATCTAATTATACACAGTGCCTGCAGCCAAAGGACTGTTGACACAGGTACAAAATTCTAAATTAAACTGATCCTGTGGTGACCCCTGACAATGTTACCCGACCAGGGCCAAAGGCAGGTGGCTCTTGTCTTTTCATCATGAGATCTCGACCTCCCAAGAGGTCAGTGACTGATTTATTCTGGATTTTGGTCAAGTTAGGTCATTTGGATAAAATTGAAATAGCTCAGTGGTATGAAATCAGTGTACATTGAAATAGATGTTTTGCCACACGTGTACTGTGTACACATGCAGGGTAGTTCTCCAACGGTGGTCATCAAATGGTTCTACACTGAGTTTGACATGATGGAATGTGCAACTTTTTATATATACAGGTATTTCCATAAATGTTCCAATGATTTTATGCTATAAGCTTTTGTGGGATCTTGACTTTGTTTTGTTTGCAAATATACACACGTACTAAACCCTACTGCTTGGATAGCATTATTTGTATGGTACGGATGACGCATTGACCCTTGCTGTACATGCATTAACTCAGCATTTTTTATCAAACTGCAAAGCGCAGCAGGCTACTTGTACATTGTACATGTACAACATACAGTCAAGTGAAGTAAAGTACATGTACACATGCATGACAGTCATTCTCGGGGATATTTTCTTTCAATCAAGTGTCATTTGGTAAGCGTAATTCGGTTTGAAGTTTGATTTAACCTTAACACACACGCACATGTACAATGTACACGCACCTAAATCACCTTGATTTTTTTGTACACAATCTTGTTAAATTTTTGATCAATTTAAAGGGAAGCCAGTATTGAATGCAATAGTGTTTGAGTGCAATTAAATGGACCATCACTCTCACCAGCTAATCAATATCAATATGATCATCTTGCGGTATGGTGGTGGACTGGCTTTGATGACTCAGACATTAAATTATAATTTAAAGCAGAAGATCTGTATTTATGGATACGACTATTTATTATTATTTCGAGGTAGCATCCTGATTCTCTTGAATTGGCATTATGCATGGATGGTGTGATTCGTGACAACGTTATGTTTACAATACAGAACCCTTGGGTTATAGGTATGCAGGTGTTAACCTGAACATAAGGGGGCGGGGAAAAAAATTAAACCTTGTATGTTGTGCAAATGTTTGTATTTCAAGATTTATCAATTTTCAATAGAGTGTGTGGACACATCTCAAACCGCTGTGATGTTTGCAATTTCTCAACTTTAGATGATCCTGTATAGTGGCACTTGATATCAATGTGAATGTACAAAATTCCAAAATATAATTATTGCTACATGTAAGTGTAATGTTTATGTACAATGTTCACGAAATACCCAAGTATTACAAGGGTGGCTCTATTTTAGCAGTATGACATCATTAAATGTACCCGACAATCTCTAGGTGGTAAACCTAGAAGAGCAAAAAGGTACTTATTGAACTTAGAGTTAAAATGGAGGACTGGGCCTAAATCCCTCCATAAAAACTAACTCAACACCCCCAGACTTGCAGACAGTACTTCACAATGGTCGTTGAAATTTTCAAATCTGCCTTCAGGGCAAAGGTAAACTGTGCAGTACAAGACAGTAAGTTTGTGTTTTACCTTATTTAATACAATGTTTGACTGTTTTGACATCCAATAAAGTAGGCCCCACAAAGCAATTATTTTAGCAAACCAAAAGTCGGCTATTTTACACTCATTTATGTAAAGTACATGGGCGTACCTGTACAATCATGGTGTACAACTCACATTTTATGTCTTCCAACTAGCTCGCTGGTGTCTGCTTCAGCAATAATTCAAGACATTGCTGATGTGGTTTTAATGACAAAAGGGATTTATCTAATCTGTTTGTACTTTACAGAATTCAAGGGCATGGTAGTGTGAACTCTGCAGTAAAAAGATACTGCCAGACAAGCACCCACATATATTTATTGAGCTGCTTATTAAGCACAAAACAATTTTACTTACCAGTAAAGGGTTACAACCAGGCAAACTACATGTACCATGCCATGTTTACTGATATTAATTGACAGGACTCGACCGTGGGGCTTCTAGCTCAAAATGTTTACCGGAAAAATAAAATTTGTTTTACAAGACAAGAAAATTGAGATGAGAAAAAATACCTACACAGTTTAACATTTTAACTGTTTCAAAATTTTGAATGAGCGCTAAGAGAAGATTTATCTTATTTGTATGGGTAAGAATTCTTCAATACTCAACAGAACTGAAAGCGATTCATCAGACTGAAAGTCAACATTTGAACAAAAACACCAGACCGACGGACTTGTCCAGTCATGAGTTTACTGGCCTCGGGCCAGCGGTCCAGTGCCAATTTCTGGCCCTGAATTGTTTCCCTCCTCATTTTTCCTTAGCAGAAATTTGTTATCAATTAATTTCTGCTTCAAAAGCTCAAACGAAGTTTGATTTCTGTATGCCCTTACCATGCCTTTGAGAAGATGAAAAAAAAATAGCAATGTAAACTTTGTTGACTGAAAACAACATGCACTGATGTTGCTGCTGTTGCCCCAGTCTTGGCCTTTGTGCCCCTTAAAACCGTTCCCATTTACATTCTGATCTGTTAAAGGTGCCCTCTTTCATGAAAAAGTGGCCTTGGCCCTCCAGATGTGAAAAAACAGGCCCGAAAAGAATCGCCCATACTCCACCATGTTCATGTCGGTTGGCCCCATGTGTCTTTTTTAATGATAACCTTCTATTTTATACAGCTTAAAGAGATTAGTGGCTCTTTGGTATCTGACTTTATCCCCATTGATTAATATTGATCCATGATAGTGACAATTGATTAGGGATCTAGTGTGGTGTCTGGTGCACTGTATGTAAGCCTTTTTACATATAATACAAAGGAAGGTTGATTGTGTTATTGTAGGCCCACATACACTTTTTGAATTCATATTTAACTTCCTATGATCGGCCAGACCGATCACATTTGCAGACTTGTTGGTCGATGTATTGAAGATCTGGAAAGTTTCCAACTCATTTTGTTTCAAGGGGAACTGCAAAAAGTGCACGTTTTTTCTAACGTCGTTGAAACGGTTGAAGCCCACCCATCTTCCAGAGTTGTAAAATTCACTTGACAAGATTTACATTGAATTTTTTGCCTTTTGTGAGAATATGTCTTTGGGTAGTAAGTAATCTCAAAAAGTGAATCCACCTTGTGTGGACATGCGCGCAGTTTGTATGCTACACTATTGGTATGTTACTTATAGTAACTATCGTTAAATATGTATGTGGTGGTGATAAAAAATATACTTGGCCCAAAGTGCTCTTAGATATTTATTTATGGGAACTTTATTATTAATGGCTTGCAAGAAACCTGGATGGACTAGGCTGGACATGCTCTGAATATTTCCACTGAACCTCATCCATGACATTTCAAAGAATACACACGTCATGGTGTGCCCGGTAATTATTATTTGGTGTGGGGTTTTTTTTTTTGTCAAGGAAAAACTCATTTCCCTATGACCCAGAGACCCGTATCAGATGGCGAATGTGATATCTGTTGGTTACTGGGAGACTCACGCAAACATGTGGGAGAGTTGACGTACATGTACATTGTGAACTATGCTTCTTCAGTAATTCCCCCATAGGGCTGGCTGGATTTCAGCCCAGAAATTCTTTCACACACATTTGATATGATCTGGCTCTAGCAGTATTTATCATGTGCTGCATTCATTTGTGACTCCAGTGCATTTTGTGTGTGTCTTTTACACTGTTACAGTTTTCTGTACTATTCAACAAGATCTTACTGTCCCAACTACACAGAATGTGGGATTTTGTTTGTTATTTGATCTACAACTTATAACAGTTTCATGTGTTCTGATTATGTGTGCTGTGCAGTGCAATGTATATGTGTGTTTTTTTATCACAAGGAAGTATGCTCTACTCTTAGTAATTAGCACAGCAGTCCATCACGAGTCCAAGACAGCCACAGCCCAGCATCTTAGAGATGCTTCTTAGAAAACAGTGCTCAGCAAATGTAAAAGTGCTTTTCAAATATTATCATAGAATTACATGTAGTCATACGTACCTTGTATTTTGGCTGTTAACCTGTTTCCTAAAAGTAAAATTTTTCTGTGTAAGTCATATCCGACTGTATGTAATTTACAGCTTGTTGAAGTAGCACACTAAGCACAGTGTAGTACACTATGCCCTACTATGTTCATGTAACTGTTTTTTGTTTTTTTCTTTCCAATTAGTTTGTTTACTTGTACAATTGTAGTGGACATACAATGTATTTTGTATGCTCATATCTTTATTTTGTGAATATCCTGTTTCGCAAACACAATCCTTGAACTTAGCTCGCTTCCTGTGCAACCTGCATTTAATGTACAGTTTTATACGTGTTTTTGTGTGTACATTATGCAGTAAAATAATTTTTCATGTAATTTTTTTTTAAGGGGGTTGATAAGACTCATAGTTTTAACAGTGAGAGGGAGGCTTGAAGATTTGTAACTGTACACAATGTTTCATGTTTTAAAGAGTGCAGGTGCAAACCAGTATCAAATATTGAAAATTTAAGGGTACATGTAGGAGGCGTGGGCAGGTGTCTTGTGCTTAAAACAAAGGGCTAGTGTCTAGAAAGAACCTCATGTACATGTACATGTACATGTAGCAGGCCATTACTGAACAGTTGTCATTTTTCACAAACAATATTGAACCTTTATAACAGAATGACGTTCTTGCACTAAGAGAAATTGTCATGGATTGAGACATTCAAAAATGCAGGTTATTTGGCTTGCCAACACCTACTGACACTTGTGATAGACATTGAATGTAGAAGTCTGATATTGCTGTCAAGGGTCAGAGAAGTGGGTTGTTTGCATGTTTTGGAAGACATGGAACAATGCTTTAAATACTATAGGTTAACTGCAAACATGTAGTGTGAGTAGCTCGTCATTTTGTAAGCAAACAGGCACGATAACATTGCAATGTGTCATGGATATGGTATAGAAAGTGTTATCACCAACACAACTGCAACCGTGGAGTGGGGGTAGAATTCTATGGGGTGTCAGAATACTAATGATAATTGACAGGTTGTGCCTTTAAAAAAAAAAAAGTATTTATTAATGGTGGGAAAATACTTTTTGAAATCCAACACAACTTTTACAGTCAACCTGTAATCATTGATCCACGTACAGTAAGTGTCAGAGTAAGTGATAACTGACAAGTTGTGATTTTAAAAAGGAAGTTTAAAAAAAATTAATGCTACAACAGGCCTGATACTTCACAGAGGCAATTGCCTTCTTGCCCCCTGATCATTGCCTTGGTGCCCCTTGAAGTGTTCTGTTACATGTACATTTACAGTGTTCCAAAACTGCCTTGCCTATACATGAACGAAGGATCAGGCTCGCTGGAAATACTTTCTGGCATCCAACCATCTATTTACACGAGTTTCTTACTTTTGCAATCGTCGTTAACTTGATGACATGATTGTTAATATTCGAGAAGGGAACAAAAAAAACTACTCGTAATTTTAATCTGAGAGATTACCATATTGTATTTGACACCAGTGCATTGTTTCTAAGTACCCTGAGAAATGTTACTGTCTGAAAAGCAGAAACTATACATGCAGAAATATTGTGTAAAGTTACACAACACCAAGGTCTAAAAAAAAACTCTGCATAAAATCCATGACAAAAATTCCAGGTGTTTTCTTTATGTTAAATTTGATGAAATTTTCAGTTGGATACATTATAAGTGTAATGCACTTACTCTTAAATTTAAAACCAGAGTGTAGGAATAAACATATTCTTTAAAATAAAAAAAAACATGTGTATTTTTAACTTCAACTTTCATATTATTTTTTTGTCTGTTAGAACTCACTTCAAAAAGCAACGGGTTTATATGTGAAATCTCATGGTGCTTTATTTTTCATTTGATCCAAGGGATTTTGTTGACACATAAGCTTAATACTCTTGGCGGTAAACATCATGGCCAGTGTGGTGTCAGCACCCATTATTGTCATGCAAGCATATCCGTGTCTTAATCCCACATGCCTGCATGCGTACGAGACATTTCTCTAATACAGTGAATTGATGGATTTCTTGTGCTGTGGCCCAGGGGCATTCAATGGACGTGTCTTGGTGAGAAGGGCTGGGATGCAATGAATTAAGCCCCATGAGCGTGTTTCTTAGAAGACAGCTTTCAGATGTTGAAGCAATTGTGGTTAATGGTGCATTGCGTTTAGTGTTTGCGTGCTCATCATACATTATTGTGCATCTGTAAATGTGTGAATGGCGAGGTTGGGTACCTG
>CM021526.1:20849045-20859552 GCA_010994315.2 Pisaster ochraceus | reverse complement strand
TTTGCAGTTGGTTTTTCTTTTCACATCTGCTCAGAACATTCATGCACACGATGCGCATTTTATTATAACAATGTTGTCAGTGCTTTGAAATCAATGTACATACATACATAGTTCCCAGGGGGCTCCCTGATGTGAAGGACACTATCTTGGGGACCATGTTTTGACAATGTGTACATTTCGGAAATCACCTTCCGTATGCAGCTGTACCCATAGATGTTTGGCTGTTAACTTCCATGAATGACCAAAACATTCTGTATTTAGCCTAGACTCCGTAAAAATCACTAGTAAAGAAGACAGTGGACCCATACACCGCTAGCCCAGTGTTTTCTTGATCTTTTAAGATCGATTAAATACAAACTGGAAATTGAACCGTGTATAGTATGTACCCGTACATGGGGGTAGGGTTTATGTGTCCTTGCTCTAGGATTGAATCATCTATGATTAAACTCTTCCTCTATGATTGCTCACTCTCACTGTACAAGTACTTCAAACGTACATGTACATGCAAGGAAGCTGCCTAGAGCTACTCTGGTTTCCATTTTTAACAGCCTAGAGCTACTCTGGTTTCCATGCTTAACACTTTGAGCTTTAAACATCACTGTATGTGTTTGGATCTTTAATTTGAGTGGCCAGTACAGTCAAATCAATGTTACTGAAGGGAAGATAGTCGTACCCCTTTGTGGTTTGATGTCAGTAGTCACAATTGTACTATTATTGTACCTGTACACAAGGAACGTGTCAAAGATGGTTGGAGCATGGAGCATGCGTAGAGCAAAGAGCATTGAAGGGATTATGTAAAGGAACACAAATGAAAACACAGTAGGGTGCTCAAGTTCCCATTGTAGCTGAAATAACTTTTCTGTGTTCAAGGTAGTAGCCCTCAGTGCATACATGTACATGTGGGCTCATGTTACTCATGTAAGCAAGTTCCATTGCCGTGATTTACGATCAAGTTGTACCCAGTATGTTTGCTGGTGGTGTCATGATATCTTCATTTGTGCAGCCGAAAGAGTCCTTGTGGACCCAAGTCTCAAACATAACTCACTGCCTTGGTGACCTGTGCCACTTAATGTGTGCGTGTATGTGTATTTAACCATCTTGCGGTTACCGCTCTGCGTGGTGTAAGGATATGAAAATATCGGGAACCTAATCAGGGCTAGCACTATTCCAATTACAGACTAAACCGCAGAGTCTGTCAGACCAGAAACTCTAGAGGCTGTGTATCCATTGGTAATGTTTCCTCCTGACTGTTGTTTCCTCTATGCTTAGTTTGCTGTGTTTATCTACAAGGTGCATGGAGGCTTCTGATGGAAGTGACTTGAGCTATGTACATGAGTAGAAAGGCCATCTTAAGGAAATGTTAAAGGATTGATTAGAAGAGAAGCGAAATTATCGCCTAAAAGACGATACATCGTTTAAAAGTTTCATCAATGTGACATAAGTATAATTGCAAAACAAAAAACAGTGTACAAAGTAGTTCTTCTAAGCAAGTACAAAGTTTTATTATTGTTTTTTGATAACGTAAGTTACATACCATTTAAAAATTACAATTTTATGTACGTTAACAGTACTCAGCGTTGTCCCTTAACAATGGTTCGCTGGCCAGTTGAAATTCTCTCCAAGTGGTCCAGCTGGCTAGTTCAGTGCTGAAAAAGATCACTTTATAACACAAAATATGGACTTAGTGAAAAAGCATGGGAACCAGTGAAATGACAAGCTAACTGGTCCTGCTGGCCAGTCACTGAAGAAGTTAAGGACAAACCCTGGTAATGCAAAAATGGGCATTGTCAACTATTTGTTGACATACATGTACCCGTATACATCCGTAGGGCCTTCATGTTCACTTTTTAGAACGATACAAATGGTCACGTATAATGTACTGTACTATTTACAACAGATGTATTCAATTTGCTTTGCATGTGAATGAGTTATTTTGTGCACTGTACTAAAATGCATAGTGTACAAAGGGAATACAGGTCATATGGCAAGTGTTGACTAACGTGGCATTATAATGCTAATCCCATATGGCAGTCACTTCCACATCTTTTTAAGACGCTGACTAACCAGTATATATTGTCATTCTCTTCATTCCCTTGTGCAGTGTGTATTAGTCAACCGCGTCAGGAAGGAGAGCCCAGGAAGAGAGCTTCAGATCACCACGGCAAAGCGTGTACGTTTCTGGTTATGACTCAGTGCCGAGGGCATAGATCCTGACCACTGGGCCCTGGTGTAGTATCATCTACACTCATGCACCCCCCAACTCTTACATATCAGATTACTATGGATGGGCATTGACTGCCATGCGACGCTGTGTACGTAGAGTGGCTGATGTTTTTATGCAGGGTTGTCCCCCTTTACCCTTACCCCCAGAGAGGTGCGAGTCTTCATAGCGTCGAATGTCATTAGCAATTCTGAAGACGTCTGAAGTGTGTTTCTGATGACAATGTGAATATACAGTGTTCTTGTCGTTGTACATGCATGCATAATTTGCTGATTGGTAGATATTCTCAGAGTGACGAACTGAGCTTTGCAAGTATTGGATACCTACGCACATGTGAGCTGTGTATTCAGGGATCATAGTCATCGTACATGAATAAAAAGTACAGTTTCAGCTACTTTGTATAAAGGGACAGTATTATTATGTAGGACTTACTTTAAGAATTGATGTTCTACTGAGAAGAACTGCTGTACCTTCAAAACAAGTGGTACATTTATTACAGTTTCAGAATGTGAAAGCAAATGTTGTGATGTGAGGGTTATCGTTTCTTTAAGAGACTTTGAAGTGATTATAAGTGAACTCAAGAAGCTCAAACAAAACTCCATGATGGGTAGCAATCCATCGTCATTGGACCCAGAGAGGAGGGACCCGGGAGGGGGGACGAGTGGCAGTGACACATCTCCACTGCCACCTCGAGCCACTGCGCCTGGCCCTTCCTCCTCCCCTCGTCAGCGTCAACAGCTGCAACAACAACAACAACAACCTCATTACCATCATCATCCTCATCTCCATGGAGATGAAGTCTTAGAGCCTCCGTCGCAGACCCAGGCACCGGCAGCAGTAGCCGCAGTCAAACAAGAGAAGGAGAAGAAGAAAAAGACCAGCCTGGCATCGTTGAAAAAACGAATTGTGCGGAAAAAGAGGACTGGCAAATCGTTGGATCATGCACGGGCGATGCGGGAGATGGCTTCCGCATGGAATCCTTTGGATGTGTATTCCCTCGTCGAGGAATATGATGCCCTTGCTGCTCTCAAGGAATTAACCATACAAACTGATCTGGCACGTCCAAGCGTGACATCTTTAAAAGATGATTTATCGGACCTGTACGATTTCAAGTTCTGTTCAGACATTGATTTCATATTCCGTGAATCGGTTTTCCCCGTTCACAGAGCCATCCTATCTTGTCGGTGTCCTTACTTCAGAAAACTCATGGCCCAGTACCCTCACTATGGAGCAAAGGTGCCCATCAAGCTGAGAGTGAGTGGCGTGAGCATTAACACTTTCTCTGCCCTGCTACGCTACTTGTACTCTGGAGATTTCATAGCGCAGGATTCGCGATTAGACAGCCTCGACACCCTCATCCAACTTGGGGAGAAGTTTGGCACGCCAAGTCCTTTGGAACATGACTTCCGCCGCCTGCTGGAAACAGGAGAATTTACAGATGCTGTGCTTGTATTCTCATCTGATTTAGAACTGGAAAAAGCTGAAGTGACACCTGAGGCAGCTGCAGCACCGCCATTGCCACACAGAACCAGCTCGCTCAGGTGCCACAGATCAGTCCTTGCAGCTCGCTCACCGTTCTTTCGCAATCTCCTGCAGAAGAGGCAGCGGACCGGGGAGGATTCCATCGAAAGAACGTTTCATGGTCCCACGAAGATCGTGCTGGATGACTCGATCATACCAAAGAAATATGCACAGGTTTTATTGTATGCAATCTACCAGGACGTACTGGATTTGTCGTTAGTGTTGCCGGATAGTCCGAGTGTTGGAAGCTTAGGGGAGGCTCAAGCCATGGCGTCTGGGAAGGCGCCAATGAGCAGGGTAGAGATGGCTATGGAGTTGTATCAGATTGCAAGATTTCTGGATTTGGGATCTATGGCACAAGGTGAGCACCAACACACTTCATTTAATAAAGGTTCAAGAGACGTTTGAACAAAAATTTTTAAAAAATATTAACTGATTCTTTCATCTCATTTTGGGGATCCAGGAGTTGTTTTTTTTGCTTCTTTTTTGTTTTCAATAAAGCCTGAATATAACACCATAGTTTCAAATTTGTTTCCAAGTTGACTCTCAGTCTCATGGGTTCAGTTCATGCTTTGAAATTTCTTGATTTTGATTTCAGTGGCCAATTGTCATAGCAGAAAATATTGGTAGCAAATGTATCTTTTAAAGTCAAGTTTTTTCAGATGCAGTCACAAACAACATGGTGACCTATATCTGCTGAGCAACATTTTGTCTATGCTTAGCAAATTTCTGGCCTAGAGGCCCACAATAACACCATCATTAATTATCTATACTTTTGGTTTTGTTTAGCCCTTTAATTTAACGCCCAGAAAATCTGTTCTCCTTTGAAACAAACTGTTGACGATCGACAAGTTCATAGCATGTCGTGCATTTTAAGTTAGTAATAAAGCAGTTAAATAATGTGTACTGTGTCAAATTAATTATTTTATTTTACACAAAAAATAAAATCACTTTATATAATAGGGTCTTGTCTGACTTGGCGGCTATGGCTACCTCTGGATCGCCGCATATGTTGAGGTATAGGACAACCTTAGCAACAGTCGTAGCCGTAGCTGTACTAGCCACCATTTCTCATACCATCTAGTGTTGTTTAATTTGCTTCACGAAATCCATTTCAGCTTGTGAGGACACCCTGGCGAATGCTCTCTGTGCAGAGAACCTGGTCTCCATTCTCAACTGGAGCTCTGAGCCTCACGGCTCCCGCTGGGTCCACAGGCAGGCCATGCACTTCCTCAGGGAAGAGTTCTCCAATATCATCGCCTCACCGGTGCTCTTTGATCTCAGTAAGAGCCTGCTGAAGAAAGCCATCAAGTCTGATTTCCTGCAGGTAGGATTGAGTTGGTAGTAGGAGCAGAGATGGTGGGGGGGTGTGGGTGTGTTGAGGGATGAGTGGGAGTGCCACTTGCTGCCTTCTGTCTTATTGCACTTTCAAGCAAAACTTTTTTCAGCTTTGTTTTTAAGTTAAAACAAGGACTGCATTTATTCTATTAACTCTTTCAATGCCCGTTTTAGGTTGGTGGTTTTTTTTTATCGCATATTGAACCTAAAGTTCCCCAGCTTTTTGAGGTTTTTCGAAATTCTGTATAAAGAAAAAGAAAAAAGAAGTTTCTCACCAATCAAAATGTATCTTGCTGATATGTGTTGCATTGGTACATCCCAAAGTCTTTAGTATTTCTTGAGTGTTAATGCCCTCTCGCGATAACATGTATATTACAGGTTGTACATGTCAATTGATGACACTTTTTGAGCATGTAAAAAAGATTGTACATGTAAGATAATGGCACTTTTGGAATACATTAAATAGATCGTACATGTACGACCTTGGCACTGAAAGAGTTAATAGTATCTTCAAGTAGAATGATAATTTTGTATTTGTATGCACTGATAGAATTGACTTGTTGTCACTCTTTGTTTCTGTTATTATTCTAGCGGCTTTTTTTCCCCTCTTGTCTTTATAAATGTATGTAAAGCTTCTCACAACATTTTGTGTTTGTTATTGTTATGTACTGTGTTCAATGTGTTCATTTGTGCATATCAAATGTCATGCTTTGTTAAACATTTCAAATACAGTTCTGATCGTGAAACCATTTTTGAATTGATTTATTTAGTTTTCAAATCCGTCTTGTTCCGCATGCCGGTACACATTTCTGTTTCCCTAAGACTTCCTTCTTTTCATATATTAATTCCCAAAATGTGTTTTTTTCCCCTTGTTTCAATGGATAAAGGTCTTACCTAGCTAACAAATATGTCAAGTGAAATACAAAAATCAAAATGAACAATTTTTGAAATGGTTAACTCTAAGCAAAAGGAATATCATTGAAAAATGGTATTTAAAGGAATTTTGAACACAACACTAAAAAAAAAAGAAGTTTACCTAGGGTTTCTGTGGATCTTCAAAAAGTAATAAAAAGTCTTAAATTGGAACTATCAAAATTAGTCTGAAAGTTTTTTAAGGGTGGCATTAAAAGGGTCTTAAAAAGTCTTAAATGTGACTTTTTTTAGTGTGCAGATACCCTGTTGTAGTACAAAGTACATACATATAATGATACATTTTGTTCTCACATCTGTTGTTTGGTTAAATGTCTTCAGGCAAGCGAGGCTGAGGTTCTGAAAGCTGTAGTGAAGTGGGGAGAGCACCAACTCATTAGGAGAATGGAAGACAGGGGTAAGTGCTCATGTTACCTCCACAGGAAACAGATGTATGCATCACAAGAAAGAGAGAAAGCTTAAGGGGAAACATTTCATTCCCAAAGTAAACTATGCAGCTGCATGTACTCGAATAAAAAATATGTTCAGGCTGGACACACTTCCTGTGGATCATTGAGGAAGTCTAAATGGTCATGATGGTTATATACAGCGACTTATTATTATTATTACATGTGGTGTCAATGGGCAGATCACCCTCTAGTAGAGGTCAAAAGAAGGTTGCTCATCCTGGGCATCTGTAATATGCGGCTATAGACCCCTTGAGAAGGCCATCCCTGAGGCCAAACAGGGGCAAATCATTGGACGATAGCTGTTCTTTGTGCGTATAAACGTGCGTGTGACCTCAGCTACCTGTAGCATTTTGCGTTATGCAAGCGGGGTCTATTGATTTCTATAGACCACCTTGCATAACGCGGAACGCACCTCCGAACAATGCGCGACTACCATTTCCATAATTTTGGGAGTCAAATCTTTTGTGCATGTTTGTGCACGATTTTGACTCCCAAAATGATGGACAGGATAGGCGCGTTTGAGTGTGCTGCGCATTGTGTAAAGGGCCTAAATATTTACATTATTTTGTTTACTTTGAAGGATGAACTTCATAAATGCATGATGGTTTTAATTTATTAACAGTTATGAATTATTCACTCATTTCCTTCATAGCATCAGTCTTCTAGAATATTGCCATTTCCATTAATATCTCACAACGGAAAGTAAGGCATCAGGCCTGGAATTTCATCTTTGAGAGGGCAAGGCCATTTTCATTTTGGAAAGGGCACTTCCACTGGAAAATCTTAATGTCTATGGGAAGAATCTGAAAGGGCACCAAAGCCAAGACCAGGAGCAACAGAGGCCATGGCCTCCGTGGCCCCCGTGTAATTCCAGGCCTGATGCATTGAACCATGACAGAAACCCCAAAATACCACAAGATGCAGAACATCAATAGATAGTTCCCATTTGACATCACACAGTTTAAAATCGGCAAATCAATTACTTTTTTGTTTCAATACTGTGTGCGGTTCGGGAAACTTTCTTGCATTGGTAGGTGAACCACTTGGTTGGTTAGAAAAATTAGAACGCTTGAAATAGCTCAAAGCCAAAACCAAAGTTGCCTGTAAAGATGGTGTCTATCCGGAAGCATCTATTCTAATGCTCTGATATGGGAGAAACTTTCATCCATGCAAAATTCTTGTATCTCTCCAGAGCCAAACTTAGTAAGCAACACCCAGCACAGCGTCAGCCGCAAGGGCATCAAGAGACGCGACCTGGACAACCGGGAACTCCGGGAGATTATAAGCGACCTTCTACCGCTGGTGCGCTTAGACCACATTATCCCACGCAGCCATGAGGCGCTTGCCAGCGCAGTCAAGCGAGGGCTCATTCCAACACCTCCGTCACATATGCTGCCCGGCGACGATCAAACATCCCAACATAATCTGTGGATTTCTGGGAAGCGAAGGCGCTCCAAGCCTCGTCCCAGGCTGTTTACTCCCTACGTAGAGGAGGCAAAGGTACATGATTTATCGTTGTTTGCATCTGCCATGGAAGGAGTGAGAGATTTACCTGAGCTGAATTGATTTTAGGTTAAAGAGCATATTGTATGTCCAAAAAATGTCTGAAGATTTAGGAGTTTCGGACTAGAGTGGCATTTTGGTATAGTTGTCTTCTTAAACCTATCTTTTTTAGCTGAATTGATTTTAGGCTACAGAGCAAATTTTACGTTAAACAAATTCTGAAGATTCAGTAGTTTCAGGCTGTTTTTGAATAGTTATGTTTTCTAAAACGTGTCCATCTTTTTTTTTAATAAGAAGAACAATTAATTACAAAGAGTCATTCCATTCAAAACTTTTTATTTAAACATGATAGGAAAGTCACAGTACATGTAAAATCTCCTAACTTCACAAGTGGTAGGTAATCAAAGATTGTAATCAGTTTTACTGTGCATGAAAACGTGTTTTAAAAAAGACACCTTTTCAAGTTGGTGCTTACACGGATGGCAAAGTGATTGCACAGTTGGGAATTAAATATATAAGGCTTTGTTTGGCATTGGGAGAGCAGTCTGACCAATCACATTCCGAGATATTGAGACTACATGTATATTGGTCATAGTGTACTGTAAACTGAAACCCCAAATACTTGATAATGTTGTTGAGCTATTTCAGTGCACTTGATCAAGATAAAAGAAGGATATTTCAGTGCACTTGATCAAGATAAAAGAAGGAATTTTAAAAAATACAGAATACTTCCCCTTCCCTCCTATACAGAGTACTGAACCTAAACTTTATTTGCTGTTTCATATTAAAAGGCTGTCTTCTATCTTGTTCACACAGAGTATCCTAGAAGAGCAGATGGTATCTGATGTTGATTCGGTGCGGCTTCGCCGGATGCGCATGTCATACGTCCCCGACGCCCTCTACATGCTGGAAGATCGAGGGGAGTGCTCGTCAGAGGGTCACATGAATCGCTCCCAGTCCTGCCCACCATCTCTCATCACAAGCTCCTTCCCAAGTGAGTATAAGTCAAGTCTCCGTCAAGACCTTATATATGTAGTGTGACTGAAGTAAGGTACAGAGGGCCTGTGATTAGTCCGGACTCATCCTGATTTCAAGATGTCTGTTTCACTGACCTCTCCTTTCCTTTGAACTATTTTGAAAGATGCAAACTTGCAAAAATGGAGAAAAACAACATGTAGCTGTATTGTTTCTAGCCCCTTAATTATTCCCTATTTGTTGTCATTCAGAAAGCCTGAAACCCCCTCAAAAAGTAACATCTTATAAGTTGAGCTGCTAGACTCAAAACTGTGACCCATCTGTCAAGATTTTGTACAATGACACTCTTGGTATAGTCCCATGAGGTCAAAAGAATGTTGTTGGTCGGCTCACCGTACGCACCACAGATTTGTGCGTACCTGTTTGTTTTTCACCGTTGTTTTTGTCATTGTTTTACCTTAAAGTCGGCAGCAGGATGTTCAGTGCATTAAAGTCTATAGGGACATTTGTATCAAAACGATGCCTATTTGACCACAATTAGGTTTTTTTTTATTTCCTTCTCAGTGTGACTACACACAACATTTAACCATTGGACCAATGTCTACAATGTTTGCTGTTTTGTGTCCTCATGTTAATGTTTCTCTCTACTTTCTGTACAACTTATTATTCAATTTTTGTGTTTCTATACTCACCAGCTCTTTAATTGCAGCTTAGCTAGCCTCGCTCCAGTGCACTACATGTAATCTACATGTATGTAATGGTATAGTCCCATGATTTCAGCTGCGTTCAGCTCCATTAATTTATTGATACTAATCCTCACAGTTCAGTTTGGAATGTAACATACATGTAAGGAAACACAGGAATATATCTCAAGCAAAAGACAGATGGCAGGTGACGATTGGCCATCACCAGCCAGTGCCTGTTTCATCCTTACTGCTGTAGAAACTGAATCTGGTACAGTCTAGAGCAGAAATCAAGACTGTATTTGATGGGGCCTGCACATACAAGTATGCAGGATGTTTTCCTTTTGTGGCCATACATGTACTTTAGATGGTATTTTCAAAAGTATGAATAACCTAGCTTTTCCCAACCAGAGTATCAACATTTTTATTTATTATCCCATAAAGATACAAGTGATTGGTTTGTATACAGTGTGTTCATGAAATATACAGCCACAGCAATCAAACCATGCATAGCGCCCTCTGTAGTTGATATTCAGAATTCATATTGGGGATGAATACTATTTTTCTCAAATTGAACCGATTTGTTTATCATCTTTTGGAAAATTTTCACTGCTCACTGAACAAGATGTGAGAGCTCTTATTGATAATGGTTCCAAAAAATCTTGTTCGCTCGACCCGATGCCAACACAGCTTGTTGTTGGTTGTCTGGATATTTTACTGCCTGTTCTTACAAAGATCATCAATTTGTCTTTAGAAACTGGTGTTTTTGCTACAGATTGGAAGTATGCCCTTATTCTCCCTCTTATTAAAAAAGGAAATTTAGATTCTACAAATTTACATAATGTTCGGCCTATCAGCAATCTCCAGTATATATCCAAGTTAACTAA
>CM021526.1:20818066-20832138 GCA_010994315.2 Pisaster ochraceus | reverse complement strand
CTTTAACGAAAACAAGAGCTGTTTCGCAGCGCTGCGCTACGAAACAGCTAAATAACATTAGTTGTATTAGGGATGCCAATGACGTCCATGGATTACCTTTAGAAGTTCCAGAGTACACTTCCATCAGTAATTAGTGATTCTGTAGGCCTTACCTTACCTTCAATACTCCCAGGAGAAATAATGACAGGAAGTAGGTTGCAGCTTACATGTAGTTGATGATTCCTGTCACCAAGTTCTCAATAAATGCACTTCAACAATAGGTGCTCTGCATAAGTGTCAAACCTTCTCTCTGTGCGAGAGAGGGAGAGAGTAGAGCTGGTGGGTGGGAAGAGTTGGACAGATTTGTACCTGTACATCTTTGAAGTTTATACTTTTATACCCCAAAAAATGTGGGTACAAAAGGAAGATTTTAAATGCTATAATTCAGATTATCTATGTAGAGTTGAGAGTTAATGTAGATGTAGAATGGTTCTGGTGAGAAATGTTCACCTGTACATTGCCCTGAAAAGGCTCCTAAGTGCTATTTTAATTCACTGGGTCAGCTCAGCTTCCTCATGGGCTGAATCTCAATGACGACCCTAAGTGCCTCTCTGCCGTTCTCTCTTGGGTCTGAATGCATAATGGAAGGCAAGGGACAGGGTGCATGAAGTTACTTTGTACATGTGTACTTCCATAGGAAACTGATCAACTGTTTATCTGTCGATATTGATTCTTTGTACGAGGAAGGGCGAGTGCGTTTCAACAGCTTTGTGAAATGTCTCAAAATGCCTTCATATGAATTGATCCGAAGACATGCCATAGAAGAAAACCTGAATAAAATACTATGGTATATATTTATTCATCTGTAAAACGAGGCGGAGTGTTTGACTTTTTTATTTAAGTATGTTTCGTTTAAACCTGGCTTTTTTAAATTCTAGCATGGTTTTACACGGACTTAGTTATTGTGAAATGGTTAACTGGCCACTGGAACCTGAAACAAACAAACAAACACTGTGAAGTTCCTGTGCATGTAAGGTAGAGAAAACAAATTGTATTGTATATAAGGATCGAAGGGATAATTTGTTTTATTAGTAACACAGCTTCGAGCACATTGACATGGTGAATTCATAGTTACAGGTGTACAGAATCTGCTAGACCATGGAAAAAGTGATTAAGTTCGGAATAAAATCAGCTGTGGTTGTTTTATGAATTCTCAAACCATGGATTTTTATTTTTATTTTTTTTCCCCCCAGGTGGCAGCTACAGCTCAAGTTGTGCCCATGCTCAGTGAGATCATGCCAGACATTGCTATCCCATCAGGCCCTGACCTCACCATAGCCACGGCGCCGCCTATCAACCAGATGTTGCTACGGGAACCAGAGCTTGGAGACAGCCACAGTAGACCGAAAGGGGGAAGCAGTGGGAAAGGCGGGAAACCAGTGAAGGGAGGAAAGCACGGACCAGATCAGTACACCGATGTATGATCTACGAAACGTCTCTCTTAATTTAGAGTAGACCTTATAGTTCCAACTTCGCTGTATTCTTCGTGTTGAATGGCTTCACAATCAGATTGGGATGCCATGAAGACATGGCTCCTGCTCAACATTGCCTATCCACAAATCCCTAATGGTCGTACACATGAACCCCGTACCTCAATAATGAATGCAGTTATAGAAAAGGAAATGTGGACGTGCAACACAACCCCAACACCCATTGTTCCCCCCCCCCTCCTCCCCACTTGACCCCGTCTTTCACTGTCCATTATTCCCCTGCTCCCCTATAAATAAATAAAATGTAATATCCAGTGTTGAAGTTCACAGACTGTTAAATTCAAGAGCTTCCTTCTTCACAGCTTTTTCCACGATTTTTTTTCTCCCGACTGTATAAACAACTTTATGGTCTAGATTTTTTTTTCTTCTTTTTTTTTTGGAAGAGTCAAGTACCAATAATAACGTGATATGCAGTCAGGATCCTTTAAGGGTCTCTTGCTTTACAAATGGATGGACTTTTAAGATTGTTGTTGATCAGGTGCACTTCCTACAGATGCACCCATGCAGTTTGTTTTACATTAACAGAACGCATCTGCTCACTAGCATAACATCGTGGGGGATTTTACAATCGATCTTTTCCCCAAGAAAAAAATAGCTCGCCGAAGCAAAATAAAATTAGTCTACTGATGTGAGTTAAAAGCAGATTTGCTGAGAGACTGTTTAAATTCAGTGCAAATGTAAACTCCACTGAGAACACGGAAGTAGGTAGACCGTGATTGGCAATAGTGGTTCGGTTGAAAGATTTTAACGCGAATACTCTATTCCCATCTAGGAGAAAGCAAAGACCAGGAAAATAATTTTGGAATGGGTTACCGGTTTGTTAGATAGTGTGGTAAACTGACAATTCCGGCTAGACCCATTGTAAGATCCTTGTTGCTGAATGGGACTAGGTCTACATGTACGCCATATTTGTTCAAGGCCGTATGGGTATTATCGTCGTGGATTGTCCTTCTTGGCCAATTTTCCTGAAATGTGCTCGTTGTTGCATATTGTTTGCTTCACTTCAAGGTTGGAAACTTTTTAGCCCCCCCCCCCCCACCATGTATAGATGAGAATCAGACCGTGCAATGTAATTTTCTGTTAGCAGACTTTAGATTTCTGAAACAAAATCAAAACATCAAATGCTTTCAATGACACTCTCTTGGGAGCCAAGGGAACTTTTTTTAACAAGGAAAGTACTGAGCAAAAACAAGTTAAAATGATACCTATCTACTTTATGTTGTTCTCTTTGTTGTATCCTGTTCCTGTTCCTGTAGAAAGATATCAAATAATTCGAACAAATGGTAATGGGAAGATGGCCATTAGCTGACTAAAATATCGGTTGCATGTTGTATCATGTATGAAAACAGAGAAGGGAGTACCCCCTCCCCACTCTTCCCCCAACCTCACAGGCTTCCATTATTGTTACAATAATATTGTATGGGAAGCATCCAAGCCAACTTTGATACCTTCACTTGTTCCCGAAAGTTTGAGTTTTTATAACCTCAAGTCACCAGTGTCATGTTTACGGGTGAACTGGATGGTTCCATTAGTCAAAGCATCATTCAAGATTCAACTGTTGAAGGTAGCTCATGGCGAAGCTTCTTCCTACTAAAAGCTTTATATTAACTCTTAATGGATTGGCTTTGGGGTTTGTTTTCTTCAACGGTGCATTAACCAATTACATTTGAGTAAAGTATATGGTTAGAGGCTATGCATTTTTATTTTTATGACCCCCAAAATGTTGTTGGTGCTTCGTGGTTGATGATATCATTAATATACATGTACATCCAAAATGTCTGCAATTGTTAGATTTTTTTTAGGATCTAATTGTTTTCATTGAATTTTATTTGTGGGTTACTAATGGTGCCACAATAATGAGGTCAAATCTTCTTTTTTTTCAGTTGTAGTTTAATTAAACAGTAAGGTTCAGCGTTGATAATTTCTTTCTGGATTGATTTGTTTATTTTTTTATTTATATATTTCTGTCTGGCATCGTATTAAAACTCTTGTGGGGTAAATTTGATGAGAAGAAGTTATCTTGTGCTATTTTTCGATTTTTGTTTCTTATGAAAACACAGCTGTATTGTCTCATATCAATATCAAATCAATTTAACTCAAATCATGAATAAATAATTCCCTCTGTTTCCAGTTAAACTTCTGGAACCGAAAGGAAGCCATCTCAATGAAAGATGGTTTGATAGCCTGACGATTCCAAGCTTCATGCGGAATAAGTGACCTCATAAATCTTACACTTTTCCATTTTTTTTTTACAAGCTCTATATCAGTGCAAGTTTACTATGATCCCAACATCCCTAAAACTCTATCTATGCAGGTACCAGCAGTAAATTGGAAATTATATTTCGCTCTTAGCTGAATAGTGTCGTGTGCTGTGACAATGTATTGGGGGAGGAATTTAATCAACTTACACATTTACTCTAGGTTGCCACCCTTGATATTTGCAATGAATTAATATCGTACAATGCTGTTGGCAGACGTCAAGGGTTGTGATTGCAGGCGTGCGTCAGGTTAATCCAGATCTTATCTGTATTAAAAATGCTAATTGTGTCCAAGTACTCGATGCCTGCGAGTGGGATGTGCGCAATCCGACATCACAAGGTATTATCACCGTCGCTCAATTCCCTATGGTTGGTTTGGCTTCGTGAATAACAGTCCTTCGCCAATTAACGTGGAACTGCTTAAGCATAAAAATATGAGCTTAACACAAAACAATTTTGCTTACTAGAAGATGTGTCCAATTAAAATACCATGTCAAATGTACCATTTGCAATTGGTTTCCTGCAAATTTTTGCTGAACAGAAAATATTGTGTAAAAAAAAATAATAAATAAAAATACACCATAAACTACTATTTTGTAGCTTTTTGTGTCTTTAAGGAGTAACAGCATTAGGAGCATTTCTTTATTTGTCAAACTTGTTCTTGTCCTTTTTGATAAAAGATTATTATATTGTCTAACCTCCATCTGTTTTTGTTTAGTTTTTTCTTTTTTCTGCCAGAAGTGCTGCTGCTTTGGAGATTTTTTTCCTCTAAAATAATAATGTAGAATACATTTACAAATTGAGCATTTTTGTGCACTGACACAATTTTGTAACTTTCTTTCAGTAAGGGTCTGATTTTCCAATTGATAAGTTTGTTCATATGCAGGAAGTGTAGCTGTAAAAGATACCAAACAATGATTAGTAAATGTGAAGTGAATTAGGTGTAACTTAGTAACCAAGAGTAGGTGAGCGTGGTGACCCAGACAGGGATTTGCATTGTTGTTTAGATCCAATTGTTATTGATATCATTTAGAGGGGTTTGGCGTGGTTCAAGTGTGGCATATATGAAGACTGGTTGAGTGGAAGAAAACGTAAATAATACTACCTTTGTAAATATTTTGAGGTACCAAGCTGCCCTCAGTGTATAATCGAACCTATAAGTCTAAGTGTAATAATTAGAAAGAGTATAACAGTGCAACTGAGTTAAATGTAAATTATTATATATGATAGCAATGTGTATTCTACTCAAAGAAGATTGACCAAGTTTTGTTCTTTTTTAATTTCTTGTTTTCCTTCTTGCTATTAATTGTTATGTGAATATTGCATACAGTTTTTGTAAATTCTATTCGGTGAGATAGTATCTGTATAAAAGAAGTTGGCACCAAGTTTTGACAGAAAGTGTACAGTAAAGTAATAATTGTGGTATACAATTCTCCTGAGCACTTTCTTGTGGATGTTCAATTCAATGACTGCCTATTACTGTAATCTCTACATATATAAATAGCTGGGCTTCTTTCACACTGTTGAGATGCTGAAGTAACAGTACAGTCAAGAGAGAGAATCTTTTTCTAAACATTCAAACTTCTGAGCATCAACTTCAATGAACTATTAAGGGGGTTTTAATTGTATTATGCTCTCGTTGCCAACTGCAGCATTGGAGTTAGATGTGTGCTCTTTTCCAAACCAGTGCTCAAACTGCGCTTTATAAAGATTCTACCCATTCGACCTTAAATAACGAGACAGACTGGAATGGTAAGGGCAATCCTAACCATCCTGTTTGTTTGACACATCATTGCCCTCTCTTCTAAAGCTCAGGCTTTCCGCTAACTGCCTGCACCAAAGTTTGGCATCATGTTTGAAATCAATTCTCATGACAAAAATACTAAAGTTGTAATGAGACTGTGAGTTTTTTGCAAAGCATATGTGAAAGGCAGGCCAAGATTTGTTGTTGCGTAAATTTCAAGAGGGAAACAATTTCAAAATCATTTGAGCTTGTGATAATCATTGGAGCCAAATTGTGTGAAATGGACATGGTTTACAATAGGATTATGTTCCTCTCTTTGCAAAAGGATTTTGCATCTTTTCAGAAAACCAGTAGCCCTGATTTCTCATTCTTGATTGATTCATTCAATGTGTATGCATCAAACTTGACTACATTTATGGCTGAATAAAACAAGTGTAACTTAAACTTATCTCATTGGTGTGTTCATTCAGTTTGTGAACAAATTGCATTCTTCTACCGCTAGCCTTTTCTAATAGCTTCCACATGGAGCCTGCGTGCAGATTTTTGACATAAAAAATAATTGCAACAATGGAACGAAAAGGAAGGACACAAAACTCAAGACTTGATAAAGGCTTTTAGAGGTTCTAGATAATTTGTTTTCACTGTCCCAGCCATCACACTCTGGAAGTACATGTACTGTTAAAAAACAAATTGTGAATTTGTTGTGCTGTGATAACAACAAAACATCACACGGTTTACGTCCATTTAGATTTCTGTTGTTAGATTGACCCTCAAGTTGTTATAAATGATAATTTGAGTGGCCAGTGTAAAGCTTGTTTGGCGTGTGGGTCACATATTGTGTGATTATATCATAGAGGAAAGATTTAAAGGTCCCTGTGACCGGGTCAAGTTTATTGGCCTACCTAGACTGAAAGGACAAGGATCCTTCATTCTTCAGTAATGTTTGGCAGTAGTTTATGATATTGAAAGGTAAGGTAAGTGTAGCCGTTTTACTATGGATGATTGATTAAAGCATGATTAACAATTGGGGTTTTGGGTTTTGTTTTTTTCTCTTTAGATAGATTGGTTGGGTTGGTTTACTTATGTTTTGTATTGTTTTGGGGGTGTGGTTTTGTTTTTAGGGGGTGTAGATTTTGAGAGCCAAGGTTGCTGTATTTTTTCCCCTCTGTCCACATTTTATCTAATTTTACTGGATTTCCGCTTATTGAACTGTTGGCATGGTAATAGGCTTTGTCCCTTGGGGGGGGGGTGACTCGAATGCAAGACTTGCTGCTGCCACCACAGTGTTTTATCAGTGGAAACATCAAATTATAGCTCTGATCATATTTGGCAAGTATTTGGCAAAAAAAAACAACAACAAAAATGACCTTGTCGACAATCGGTAATAAAACAAATAATGCTGTTTATCTGTTGAAATTTTATTTAAAGACAGAGAACAGTAGGAGTTATTTTCCTGTAAAGAATTTCAATATGAAAGCTAACTGGACAAACAGTTCATCCCAGTACATATTCTCATCAAAGTGTTTGTCTTAAATATTTTTCAAAGTTGAGTAAAATGCATTTGAAGACCCCACAAATCACTAGTCTTGCTTATTTCAATTACCACAAACCAAACAAGTCAAATGTGAAAGTGCACAAAATTCTTGACAAAACAGCAAATGCTTTATTTATGTATCCACTAAAAATTAGGTCACAAATTGTTTTCCCCTTTCTTGATTGAACGCTAAAGAATGGGTTACCCCCTCCCCAAACCAAACAAACAAACAAACAAACACCCCGCCGACACCCCAACAAACAAACAAACCCCAAAGGTGCCGCCCCGAAAAAGAAAAAAAATTAAACACAAGAAACGACCTGGGAAAAAAAAATGATGTAGACGATATTCCAGTAAAGGATTCTTCCTGTTATTTATGTGTGTGTGTGTGTGTGTTCGAAAATGTGGTTAAAATTCCATTTTATTATTATTATTTTTTTTATTGATAATGTGCTGTTGGCCGGTCGTTTGTGGATAACTAGCCCTCTATCGGCTGAAACTGAAACTGAGTCAAAGTTTAGATGACGTCGTTTTCCTGTAAACCGTTTCTAGCCTCCCAATTTATTAGCAAGAACAAATCTTTCTCATTAATCAAATTTAGTTATACGCGTGGAGTGACTCTGAGAGAAAATAACAAACTTGTTTCCTTGTAAGTGTTCTTTGTAAAATATTTTTCGTGATTAGTTAGTTTCGATTATTTTAGTGGCGCTGGTATAAATTTGGAAGATTAAAAACCACAATGACGTAAAATATGTTTAGGACCCATCGACATCATCAGCAGGGGAGCAGTAGTACACACAAATCTTTCCTTCGCACGCTGGACAATAACAACGGGTATAAATCGAATGTACTAGACAGTGCGAGACCAGACTAGAAGTAAGTACTAGACGTACGTACGTAAGCTTTGCTGCAAAACACCACAGTGTGGCCGCAATCCTCGGCAGTGTTCTGAGACTGTGCCATGTTGGAATTTTAAAATTTAGCAAGCGAGAAGTAAACAGAATCGTCGCTGGAGTTTTAACCTGTTGTAGCTGTCGTCCGGTCCAGCTTATATCACAACCGAATCAACAAGACCTGGGGAAAATTAAGAACACTCTATTTGAAGAATGAAAATGGCAACCCAAACAGCTCAACCACCAAAAGAGAAGAAAAGACGGTGAGTAACTTGACTAAAATTTTAAAAACAAGTTTCACATTGATGTTCCTATCAATTTTAATACTTTATGCTACGTTTTACTTTTAATAGTCTACTCTATACAAGGTTGAGCCTCATAGTCATACTGTCATAGTCATATGTCATCATAGTCATAGAGGAGTAATCTGCATGTCTGTACTCGGCTCCACTGCAAGTGCAACTATTCATTGTCTATCCTGCTCAATTTAGTTGTTCCGATTCTGTATCAAAATTAATTAATAATCATGATATACAACCACAGTACTCTACTTACAAATTTTACATGACTTTTGTATTGTAATAAGAAAAAAGGTTGTTGGAAATCTTTCTAGGAGAAAGAAGAAAAAAAAGTTTAAGCAAAAAAAACCCCAACCAAAACAACCCTAACATTTTAATAATAATGTTAACATTTAAATTTAAGAAGCAAGAAATTGTGTGTGGATCAAAATGGTTAAAATTAATCCATGACTAGACAGTAGACAACGTAGCACAACCGCAGAGAAAGTGTACAACTGTACTTACTGTAGCCTGAATAAAAAATAAGTAAATAAGCTGTCCACAAATCAGGAAATAGTAATTAGTAATAACTAATTTTGCTTGTAAGAAAAAAAGGAGACAATCAACCTACAATTGTAGTAATAGCGAAGGCCTACTAGTAACTACTACTACTAGATCAGCATATTCTATCATATAGATGCTCTTGTTCGAGAGGCTGGGAGGGTCATGTTTGTCATTGCAATAGACTGTGCAAGTCTCATGCATCCTAACGAGAACAAACACGTCAAACGAAGAGCAAGTTTTTTTCTGAAATCAAGTCCATATTTTAAATTATATCTGTGAAAGAAATCTGAACAACAAAAATACTTGGCATTAGAATTTGTATAAAATGAGTTTTACATAGCTTTTTGAATAAAATACACATATAATTTGTTAATTTTGATTGAAACAAAATAAAAACTCTAGGACAAGGATGCTTATTTGATCTAAACTTTTTAGAAACCCCTTTTGTAAATCCACACCGGAATAATGGACAACCACTAAAAAATTAACGCATGATGCAGTACATACACCTGTATAAAGTAGAGGACTCTGACGCCTCAACGACCATAGACTGCACGCAATGAAAAGGCTGAGCATTTGCATCCAAAAACAAGCATAAATGTAAGTTTGGTGATCAGAGTTCGGCTCAAATTCTTAATTTTTTGCAAAATAAACCGGAAGCTGAGCTTAAGTTTGATTCCCGGGTTTTCTTCGTTATATCGTGAAATTGTTTTTACTTTCATATTTTTTATCTTTAGTATGATATTCCCATAAAATATTTAATTTTCATGGTCATAAACTATGTTAAACCATGGATTTAAATTAAAGTAACTGATGAAACAAAACCTCTGCCACATAAAACTCTATGGTTGGAGTTCGAATACGCACTAGCTTGCACCTAGTCTATCGACCATGCGGACATGCATTGTCCTAGTTAGCTGTGATATTCGTAACCCTCGATCCTTCAATGACCATAAAGGGATGTGACCAATATCACATATATACGGTGAATCATGCTTTAGGCCAACCGTGATCCAAATTGTCACTCATGCTTTTGAAATTCGATGTTATAAAATATTACATTATAATTTATTTCGTGGAACTTTTTTTCTTCAGTAAAGCCTAACGATACAAGAGAAACCGTATAACTATTGGGAAAATGCCATATCCGACCAACAACTAAAAATATTAAAAACAATCTCAAATTATTTACCCAGGCCTGGAATTACAACATTTTTAGGGGAAGGTCACGTAATAGCCTTGTAGCAAGTCAAATTTTGGAGGGAACTAAGAGCACGAAGACCAAAAATGTGAAAATGGAAAAGGCACAAAGGCACAATTAAACCATTTTCGAAACATGCATTACTTTGTTTCATTTTCTGTTGATTCATAATTTAAAGAAGCTCTTTATAAAAAGGAAAAAATGGGCCAGAGGCTCCCCCATGATTGGTGGGAATCCTGATAAAATAAGAAAATTGGTATATTAGCCCTAACCCCCATTAGGGTCTCTCTACATACCCTGCCAAATACAACAGAATGCAACACAGTTGAAATGAGAACCATGCCAAATGCAACAGATTACAACAACTATTACCATTTGGTGCATATTGTTGCATTTAGCATTTAGCACGATATACATCATCTTATTCAAATACACCGAATGTGGACGTCTTTAATTTCAGGGTCTGTCTACCTTTAAAAAAGTAAATGCAAACGGACGTTCCATTATGTGACAAGAACTCTTGCACTTACATGTACATACATTGTACCCAAAAGGAAATAGTTTGGCTTTCAGCTAATTGTGCTGTCAAGATCTTTATTGATCTGATAAATGGCTTATTTTTCATAATTTTGATACTTTGTAATAATTAAAGTGCCTGTTCATCTCTGGACATATATTTTGAAAATCTCTCTAAGTAGATTCTGTATCGTATTGAGAAATAGTGTAGGTCGTATATACAGCATTTAAAAAAATTCAATGTACCATGATTTCCTGCGTGCAAGATGCCGCTTATCTGACTTACAAATGTCCTAAATCTGATATTGCTCGAGTTCATTGCGATGATCACAGTGTGAAAATCTACATTTCTTATACTGTAAAATAATCCTTTCTTTCGTCCAGAGTAATGAATCCTTCGTGTTATCATTTGATTCAAATCAAACCTACACCATGCCCATTGTGTAATTTTAACAAGCTGCTGCCCACAATGATAATAATAACGGCGTGAACCAGGGCGCACACTAGTGACTCTGACATACTCAATTGGTTTTTGTATAATCGTGTAAAGCACTGTTAGACTTTGCCAACAGAGGGCGAACATTCTTATTATGAAAGCGTTGTTGTGAAAGAGCCCTCTAGCATTCAGTAGTTCTTGATGTATCGTAGCACGCAAAAAAGGAAGATAAAAAAGACTAGCAGCCCTTTCATTGGGAAACGTTAGGACAGCGTGTGTGTGTGCATCATTTTGTACAAAGAAACGCCATCAAGCTATGTTTTTTAGAAAAATTGTGGGAAAAAAAGTAAATAAAATAAAATAAAGTAAAAACAAGCGATGTTTTACTCATGTTCGTGATTTAAAAAAAACGAAACAATCCTTTTACGCTATGATAAAGTGGCATTATACCAACACAAATGACCCCTGCATGTGTATCAACAGTGAATTGGACCTTGCGAACTTGTGTGTGTTAAGTCTTTGCCACTTATAAGCGGTGCGCCTCTTGCGCTAACACTTAAAACTTGTTTTGGTGATTTGGGGTACTGTGCTTTAAGTCAAACGTTGAGCACCTTAAAGGCAGGAAATTATGGTACATGAAGTGTGGACACAGACAGGCTCAAACTGCAAACCCAACGTTTTGCTCTGGGGGAATAAAGCCAATAGTGTGCCCTGAATGTCATAACTAATTATGTAGTGGGTGCAAATCAAATGCTTTGTTGGTGCAATGAACCCAGCTACATGTAGCTGAATAAAGGAGACATCAGAAGAATATGTACATTGTATTTATGATGTATCAGTCACAAAAACCAGCAGGAGTTTCACTGTCAGTTAAAGACAATGTGCAGGATCGGTAGCCTGATTATTAAAAACAAATTTCACTTGTTTTAGAAGTCAGAAAGCGCACTGATTCTAAGATTGGAATACTGCTAAAGTTGAGAATGAAATGTTGACCCCAAAAGTGATGTTGATTATTGTTATTGTTTTCGACACGTTACAAAGTTGAATGATTTGAAAGGGCTGGTGCTGATTTTTTTGGGGGCTCAAAAGAATTACCCACAGGGCTTAACTTACACTTGAAAAGTTGTCTGAATCCAGGCCAGTAAGTTCATGATATTTGTGTCCATTTGTAAAACATCCTGAAACATAAACTCAAATTCTTTCACTGTAACATTAAAACATATTAAAATTATGTTGATGTCTGCACCTGGTTGTTCACCCCCCGAGTTGTACATGTATGACTCAATTAAATGCGTTTTTGTACAGCTTAGATCCTGTTAAAGGCAGTTGATTCTGAGAAGCAGTGCATTCAGTCAACATTGGTAATAAACACTGTCTACTGAACAGGAGTTGCAGGCCATGCAGGGATTAGGTCATAAGTTGATAAGTTTTATCTTTGTATTTTTGTTGTTGACCCTGTTCAAAATTTTACAGGAAATTTAGACACACAATGCATTACAAATTTATTGTCGTAAAATGCCTTTGTTTTCTGTTTGTGTGTTTTTGATGTTTTGATGAAAAAATCTTGTACAAAACATCTGCAGTTTAGTTTCAAAATCCAGGTCCCTCCCAAGATATCGTGGAACAGCATGGCTCAACAAATATACATTACAAGTTGGTAGATTTTTCTATATTAATATTGCAATGACGCAGGAGTACAAACTGTCATAACATTAACAACAGGTTTTGTATGTAAGATCACTGGTGTGCATGTTGATGTAGGTGAAAGGAGAGAAGTTGGCCGTCTGGAACAATCCACTATAGTAGGGGGTATCACAAACTTGTATTCTGGAACAGTCTATTGTTTACAATAGGTACATGTATACGTCAGTAACTAGGCAGACAGTCTGACAATTACGTGTATACATGCACATGGTTGGTACATGTACATGTACCTTTTGTAGTGTGCACAGGCCCCCTGGACCGATTCTAAAGGTCATAAAATAAACTAGTGCATTTACACACAATTTGCATTTGAATACATTTTGTACTTTGTCATCCTGACTGTGTTTACCACCAGGTCATGGTCATGATGCTTCAAGTTCAGTTTCAAACAGATGAACATAAACAGTTTGGTGTATGTAAATTTCCGTCCAAATCAACCTTCCTTTTATTGGCTCACTTAGTCCCCTTCATCCCTGGTTGAGGCCACAAAGATCTCTCCCAACTTTATATGTAGTCCTGTCCTTTTTAAATGTACGATGCCTCTTCCCAATTAAGATTCATCCCAAATATAATTGGTTTTTGCTGTTTTTGTGTGTGTGTGTTTTTTGGTCTTCCTGGTGGTGTCCATCTCAAATCAACCCTTTAGGCTGAAGCTGAATTAATGGCTTCGGCAGTGGCTGAAAAGTTATTCTTCAACGTTATCACTGCAGCCGCTTGATTCAGACATGGGCTTACATGTACATAGTCAAAATGAGATCAGTTATTTGGGGAATCTATGTGCTTGTCTAGTAATTATAGATAATAAGGTCAAGTGCATCATTACTATTTTGGCTATGCAGTGCTGGTAAGGGAGTGATGGTAGTAGAATGACAGTAACAGAATGACATCCTATTTTAAAATACACACATCTGTACCGTTCAAAATATGGCTTCATTTTCACGCATACATTTACCTGATTCCTAATAAACATAATAATTCATGTGTAAACATTGCTACATGGGGTTCAAATGAATAATTAAAAGCAGTTTGTTGATTTCCAAGAATTCTTCGTTCAAATTTTTTGTTAGATTTGTTAAAAAGTTATCCCAATGTCTGCACAATTTACATACATGTACACTGTTTGTACATGTATGTAATAATTCATATAAGGAAATTTACCAATACTGTTTGTGTCTTCCTTTTCTAGGAACTCTGAGAAGAGAAAGTTGAAATCACGCAATGCAGCACGAACCAGGAGAGAGAAAGAGACGGCCATATTTTACGAGCTTGCCCACGAATTACCCATGCCACACAGCATGTGCGCTCAGTTGGATAAGTCAGGCATCATGAGGTTACTTTTAAGCTTCCTCAAAATCAGAAAGTTCACACCCAAAGGTAAATATGGCAAACCAACAAAAAATGTAATGTAAAGTTTC
>CM021526.1:20804700-20817066 GCA_010994315.2 Pisaster ochraceus | reverse complement strand
CATCAAACATTTTCTCATGTGGTGACAAACTTCCTTTGTTGTCAGGAGAAGCTCCAATTCTTTGCTTTTACCAATATTACACCATAAAATTGGGTCCTAACTTGATATCCTCCCTGTTTTGCCAATGGGCGATACCAGTTAAGTCCCATTTGTAAGTTCGGGTCAGATCTTTGTTCAGCTTTTGATATGTGGTGTTGTCACTGAGCATTGTCTCCATCTTACTTTCATAGTCCGAGGTGTTGATAACATTTCCGTCCTAACACCATGTATGTTTACTGTAGGTTTACAAGTGTACTGAAATTTAGTCCTTTCCCACATAGTTTTACTGTAGTTTCCTAGGACAACATCTGGTTTTGAGGTACATATATGCGTGTGTGGAAATAACCATTGTTTTCTTGTGGCAATGTTTAGCATACTTGTGCGACTTCTAAAAGCAAAATTTCAATTAGAGAGTACATGTACATCGTTACAGACTGTACATGTGGAGAAAAAATATAATTAGCCAGAACAGTTGAATAAATTTTTAAAAACACTGAGAGTGTTTGTACATTTTGTAGAACAGGAAACAGGAATTGATGTTTGTTTTAGCCATATCCTTGCCAAATGCAACAAAATGCCTCAAAAGGTGAAAGTTGTAGTTTGTTGCATTTAGTAGTCAACTCAAATCCCATACTGTGTTGCACTTAGCAGGGCCCACTTCACAATGCGACAGAATCCTCTAATTACATTTTGCTGCAGTTACCACAGTTTTCATTTCAACTGTGTTGCATTTTGTTGCATTTTGTTGCATTTTGCAGGATGCCCAGATAACACCTGATCGTGGATAGGATTTAAGTAATATGAAACAATGAGGAACATTTTACCAAGTAGACCACCGACCTTGAATCTGACACTGCCCTAGTTTACTAATCAGTGACTTGTGTGATATGTGTAGTCTTTCTTCATCAACTAGTGTTTGTCATCTGTTTGTAATCTGTTTGTTTATCAATTGTTTCCATTGGAAAAACAACAACAACCCGTCCACATGTTTTGTACAAAAGGTGCTAAATGAAGTTGATTGAGATATGTGCTATGAGTACATGGACACATTCCAACTGAGGGAGGCTAAGGTATGGGACACATTGTTCTGAGTGGAATTTAATGTAGCTGGGGTGAAAGAGGTGGCTGCAAAAATTTTTGTGTTATCTTGTTAAAGAAAGTCCACTTTAGACTGGAGTGCAAGGTCACATGGATTTGTTGTCTAACCTCACATTATTTTGACGGGAAGACATTTAGAGTTCACGTCGTGCTTGTGAAACTGAAATCTGACTCCTGAAAGTTTGTTGACTCCTTTCATTTTAAAAAGTGATTTTTTTTTCAATTATAAACCATTGTCTACAAATGAACCTTTAAGTTTATTTGTTTTTTGTTGCTGCATTTAACAGGTAAAGCGGGGCGACATTTGAATATAAATAGTTACTGAACAAAATGCCATCACCTTTTTCCTAATTTGTTGATTTACTTTCTTTCAAACCAGCCATCAAATCAGAACCAGTTGATACAGAAGAGGAAGACTCAGCCCTGAGCATTGACCAACTTATCGATAACTACTACCTGAAAGCTCTGGATGGATTTGCCATGACTCTGTCACAGGATGGAGATATTATTTTCATCTCTGAAAATGTGTCGCAATACATGGGACTCAAACAGGTAAACAAGTCAGTCATTGAACTCTGTGGATTGCTGGGTCTGTGGAGGAAGGAATGTGTAATGGTTGCTGGATCCGTGAATGATCACACTGGAAAAGGTTCAAAGTCCTCCTCTAAATACCACATGTGTGTTTCAAAGAGAGATTATAGCATTAAAACCATAAAGGGACCGTACATGTAGTGGCCGCATTCATCTTGTACCAAATCACCAGTAAAAGCTACAAATGATGCCATGCTTTGACCTACTTACATTCAAACAAAAAGGTCATACTGGTAGTAAAAAAGGTCACGTCCTGAATTGCAAGTTTCCCATGTGCATTGGTACAAATTTCTAAAGCAAATCAACATTTCTGCTGGAAAGTTTAGTGGAGAAGAACACATGCATGTACCAGCTATGTCTGGGACTGGTGGTATATTAATGATCATATGGAGATGCTTGATGTCTAAGGAGTTACAGTTGTAAAGGCAACTTGATTGGGATGAAGTTGCAAGGCCCAATTTTGACTGAGCGTTTTTTTTTTTTAAGAGTTGTTTCTTTGAACAAATTTGTTCATTTGATGTTTTTTCATGGACAATGCACAAAATACATGTAACATGCAATATATTGTTATACATGGCTAAAAGCATGCATGGACTTGAATTATGTCGGGATCCCAATAATAGTTTGTTTAATTAACTCCAACTTATCATTGACAGATCATGCAATATCTTAAATAAAGGCTTATAACTTTCTCAAATCTTTAAAAAAGTGCAGAAATTGGACCTGGCATTTTTAATATCAGTAAACTTTATTTTGCAAAAGGTTTCACAATTGACTGACGCAATCAATAAAGTTATGAAGTTTTTAGTTACATCCGTCAGAGGTTCATTGACCAGACAAGTTGTGCGTCAGAAATGAAAGGATCAAGTTCCTAGTTAGCACTGGTGTTTTTTTGTTATTAATGAAACTAAATTATACGATTATCTTTGATGTCCTTCACCTAGATTGACCTGATGGGACAGAGCATCTATGACTACAGTCATCCCTGTGATCATGAGGAAATACGGGAACATCTCTCTGACCACCCCAGGTTGAGCACCATAAACAGTAGCAAATCCAAACACACAAAAGAAGAGCGACATAATTTCATCATCAGGATGAAGTGTACCCTGACGGCGAAGGGGAAAATTGTCACACAGAAGGCTGCAATCTATAAGGTGGGATTTTTATTTTTCATTATAATTATTGTTTGAAGAAAACTTTTCCCAAACTACAACTCAGGTTTTTGTTTTGTTAAGTTTTAGCAGTGGGGTTATTTGCATCTGAAGGCTTGTTAGACGGCGATGATGACATCACAAACAACGAAGTAATGATTACCTGCAGGCATAAAGTGTGCACTGTGCAGTGGAAAAAAACGTCCATTTAAAGAAGATGGCAGTGATTGATTTTTGAAGAAATGGAGATGTGTGGTGCTTTTAACAGAGCTCTGCTTCTGTAGCTTTGTGCATCTCTATTTATCAGTCTGGTGCCAGATCTGATTCGTTCAGTTCTTGATGTTTAGCTCTTGAGCCTCAGTTTACTTCACAGCATTTGTATCTTACTTCAGGTTGTCTGTTGCAATGGGCTGCTTAAAGTGGCCCCATCCGAGGTCACGACTAGTGGTTATCGACTGCCTGAAGTGAGCTGTGTCTCCCTGATTGCCATGCCCATCCAACACCCTGCCAACATTGAGATCCCCATGGACAGGCAGACCTTCCTGACCAGGCACAGCATGGATATGAAATTCACATACTGTGATGAAAGGTAAGGCTGAGATGGGGGCGCTGTTTCAGCAAGGGCTCGCAACAAATTGCTTGTGATTGTCCTTTTCAACTTTCACATGTTCTTGTTTGTTTGTTTGTATGTATGTTTGTCTTTTTTGGGGGGGTTCTTTTCAGTTCACTTTCTTTTGGTTTGCATGTGAATTATTAAATATGAATCATTCTGGGAAAACTGAAATGTTTGATTTTGGACTTTTGAGACAAAATTGTTTAGGGGTGAAATTATATTTTTAAAGTTTGAAAAGATTTTGCCAATTCACGCATACTGTGGTTTATAAGCCAGGCCTTGAGTTTGTAGGAGTCAAGCAGCATTTCTTCCAAATTCATGCGTTGATTATTGCTCTTTTACATTGAGAGTTGACTTTGTTTGTCCGTTTTCAAGACTAAAACACTGTCTGTGTGGAATTAAATAAAGGTTGGGCTGCTTGAAATTAATTTATGGACTTTTATCTGTGTAGAAAGGATTTTGTTATTATGGTAGCTTTTAGCATGGGCACACTTTAGTTGCCTGGATATTACAGGTGTCAGTTCACATTACATGTCATCTTAATCATGAGCCTACTGGTTTATGCTTTGGGTTGTGGTTAATTAGAGTAGTCTTTTACCAAGAGGAAATTTATTGACGTGTTGAATCTTACAGTTTGTCTTGATTTATGATAAGTTCTTGAGGGGGGAAACTCTTGATACGGTAGTGAGAACCATGTACATTTAATGTATGAGAGCTCTGAGTAGTGAATCCTGAAAAGAAGAGAAAGTATTGCATTGATTCTGTCGGGGAAATCTATGTTCGTTCCTGTGATGAAGTTTCCAGATATCACGGACATGGAGTGAGAAGATTAAATTTTTGAGGAAACCACAAAATTTGTTGTGAGATTTTGAAAATAATTAACAGCCGCCAAGCTTCTGTTTACATTTGACTGTTTGAGTCTTATATTTCCTCACCAAAAATGAGGTTTGAATCTAGTGTTGCTGTCTCTCGTTAAGTTGTGACTGGTGTTTCATATTACAATAATTAGGAACTGTTAATTGAGAGGAGATTCAAAGATTTAAAGTTAAGATATGGTGTTACCTATTCAAAGTGAATATATGTAGTCCACAGTAGCACCAGTTTCTCTAATGCTGCATTAAAATGTCCCTAAACAACTTTGTTCTTTCACTTTCATGCAGAATCAAAGATCTTCTTGGCTACGATCCAGATGACTTGGTGGACAAATCGTTCTACAATTTTTACCATGCTATGGATAGTCACGTCATAGATAAATGCCACAGAGACTGTGAGTTTAATGTTCTCATCGTTTATTAGACAGAAAGTACAACCATTCCAGAGAAGTCTGTGTTAATATCATGGAAATGTTCCCTCTGTTTACAGTCTTGAGCATACTGGTTGACAGACTGAGTTGATTAACCACCAGTGATTTTCAGAGCAGCAAAACTCTTTGATGCTTCCTTGCAGCTTTTGCTCACCACTCTTATTGTATTTCCATCATGCAAAGATCCAAATTTAAATACAAACTCTGGTTTTCAAATCTGCTAGTTTTCATAAATAACGGCTACATTGGAATAAAAATGGAGTATTTACATGAGCATGTGAAGATCAATTGTGATCCTAAAAGACTTTCAGATAACTAAATATGTAAAGTTCGTGATTTTCAATTTTTGTGTGTGTGTTATTTGAAACACAGCCATTATTCTGAACTGCTACAGTTTTGAAGGCTTTAAAAACAGACTTGCATTGTCATTACATCTGTTATTGTTTTCAATGGAACACAATGGACATGTGGATTGGAATGAAACAGACATGTATGTTTTAATATACGGTAATCTTAAGATGTACATGTTTGTTGCTGAGCACCAATATAGTTTCTTTCCCCCTTTTTCCCACCCATAATGTGTGTCTTTCAGTCTTTTGATTGTTTCTGTTAAAAAACTTGTTGAGTTAGCCCAAACCACCCCCCCCCCCACTTCTCAGAACCACTTATCTCCAGAGACATTATTCACCAGTATCCCATTACAAGTACTTTTATGACAAGTTTGGCAGATATTGGCGCTGATAATGGTTGTACCATGTGGGTTATCTCATTTTAACAAAGAATGGAGGATGTCTCAATGTCGCTTTGTGGGTTCTAAGATGTCCTTAAAAACATATGGTCCATCTCCTCATCTCAAGGGGGTCGGCTCTAATGAGAATGAAAAGTCATGTTTGGAAAAACATTGGGTAATGTCACCCTGTTTTGAGACATGTTTTTTAGTTCGTCCGTGCTTTCTGTCATGTAGTGTTTGCCAAGGGGCAGTCCTCCAGTGGAAAGTACAGATTCCTTGCCAAGAAGAGCGGTTACGCCTGGATGGAGACCCAGGCTACAGTCATTTATAACAGCAAGACCAACAAGCCACAGTGCGTGGTGTGTGTCAACTACATGATCAGGTATTATTTCATTATGATATGTAACTTAAATTTGGATATGTCCCCACTATGAACACAATATTACTCTAAATTGTGTATAAGTAGTGACTACAAAAATTGATTGATATAGGATTCCAACAATTTGTACAAAAACTGTCCATTTGGTCAATTTTTAAAGCTGTAGTGAAATGCTTTGAGAATATTAGCCCATTCTCTTCAAATTTGTGGAGGTACAAGTGTTTCAATGACATTAGGAAAACAATCTTAATCATACTTGTCTTTTTTGTAATTCCTTGTAACTTTCCTTAGTGGCGTGGAGGATGAGCAAGCTGTGGTTGCCACACATCAATTGGATGAAGGGATGCAGTTAAGCACAGAAGAGATCTTCGTGCCACGCCCAGATGACCTCGAGGATGATGTCTTCCCACTGTACCTCACTGGATCAAAGAGTAAGTCTGGTGACTTATTTCCATATATCACAACTAGACAATCTGTTACTACATGAATTAGATACAAACAGTGACAAATGGAGGGCACCAGGAAAAGGCCAAGGCTTACACAGGACTGATCATCATGTGAAAAGTTTTATTTATTTTACCCTCATTATGCTCCCCATAAAATAAGGTGTTGGAAAAGGTAAAATGGTTTTTACATATCACCAGATTTCATTTGGAACAAAATTCACTGCACTAGTTTGCGCATTGGGAGAACCCTGGTACTGTTTCTACTTTAAGTGGCCTCCTGTGTGGTATGAAAAACAAAAAAGACCAATCTACACTTTAATTGTGCGATACGGTCATTGCCTTTTTTTCATCTGTCTTTTTAACCCCAATTCCCTTGAGTGACTGACTAGCAGCCTTCCTCACTCTAACAAACCGCAATACCACATGGTAACTCTGCTGGTACGCCTGATCCTATATAAAAAAAAGTAATCAGTTTACAAGTGCAATCCTCAGTCAAACAGAATCAAACATAACAAGCGGTTGGGTTCTGAAGGGTTGGGGGTGGTTAGTGTTAATGGAGGACATGCATTGCTGAAGCGTCTACCAGGAAGCTTTGAAAAATTGCACAACAAAATCCCCCATGACCTTTCAAGCAGGTAACGTCTGCATATCTGGGGCATGTCCACAGTATGTAAACTGACACACGCAGTCTAGATAGATGGGTAATAACTACAGCAGGATAATTGCCTGGGGGTAGGAGGAATATTTTCAATTTGGAATGTGAAGAGGGGTGATTTATAGTATGTGGGGCAAAGACGATGGGGGATGATGAATAATGGAGCGGGGATAACATTTGCCTGTGAATTCTGGAGAGGGAGGTCCATATGAATGTGTTGGGTTTGTGTTATCAATGAACCCGGTCTTAAGTTGTTGTATAAATGTGACATTCTTGTAACATTCATCCCATAATTCATAATTGCAGAAATTCTGCTGAAGATGGCTTACTTTGAGTTTTAGTGACAGTGTACATTGAACACATTAAGTAATGTAAACATGTTCAGAGAATTTACTGTTAATAACAAGGGTAGGATGATAAAATACAAAGTATTGCCTCATAAATCTGGATGAGGTACCGGCCAGAAGTGTGTACATATGCTCATCTTTTAATGTGAAATCCCTTGGTATTTTTGCTGCCATCCATTGTGATTTCTACAGGATTCATTAGTGGCATATGTAACTCAGTTTGCACATTGGTTGACTATGACAAGATTGACATGTGCAGTGTATGCATGTGTAATACATCCTTGGGGTTTGCTACGTAATGGCGAATCAATCAAAATCAGGCCAAACCAAGGGAAATATTTGTGTGTAGCTAGGGTTAATATTTAGTAATGTAAGGAATTTCACCATTTATTTTGAAGAGTTTCAGAATGTTTGATTTGAACTTTGCTTTTTGTTTCTAGGCAAAGTGGCAAATCCAGAGGATCTGACCTACCTGGCCCCTACTCCGGGCAGTGCCATGGTGCCATTGGACTTCCCCAGCCCAGTGCCCAACCTCTCTAAGACTCCAGAAGCTCAGGAGCTACAGCCGCAGGTTGGGACGGACAGTCAGACCCAGGACTTTGTGCCTTTCTTTCCGTTTGTAGCCCTGGACACAATCCCAGAGGACCAACAGTCTTCAGATGGTGGGACAAACCAGGTTAATAAAATGTGCTGCATTTTGTTTTGAAATTGTGCATCACCTTGTATGTGTGCCAACCCAACCCTCCAAGTAAAAACAGTCCCCTAATTTGACAGTATGACCAACTTTCATGGAGTGAAATCATTTTCGCTTTCTTGATTTTTCTTTTCAGATTTTGAGTGACAATTATCATTAGAGTTTCCCATGCTCAAGTATTTCACTTCATCATTTTTTAATCCATTCTGTGTCCTACAGGAGTCCTCTCCAACGCCAGACTTGATTCTCCCCGAAACCAAATCACACATGAGATCGAACAGGGACCCCCTGTTGTTGGATGGCTTTATCGAGGTAAGGCTAAGCGAGTAATTTTTAAAAAAATGAAAACATTGATACTTTTACTGTTATTTTATGTTTCCATTTAATTTTTACACATATTATTTAGATTGAAAAGAGCCGCTTGTCATTAGTAAACTAATGAAAAGTAAACTGTGAAAATTTGTCCTGCACTTTTTCTAATTCTCATTCAGTGGGCCAGGGTTTTTGTGTGCACTTGACTGCTCTTGTTACACCAGTATATCTGTTTATGTGTGTTGTGTTGTCATTTAGCTTTAGAGAAAGACTCTGCTAGGGTCGAAACGTCAGGCCGATAACCTTTTTTTTTTTCATTTTTTAAAACGGTATGAGTATCATCTGTTTAACATTATTTTGCAGACCCAGGCCCAACTGGATGACCTGTCCAAAAGGGCACCCTACATCTCCCTAAGCGATGACTTTGACTTCAGTTGTGACCAACAGCTGAGTGATGCTGAACTTCCTGATGATTCTTGGGAACCAGTGAACATCTTTGGGAGCAATGTGTAAGTACCTCTGATAAGATGCCCATTAAGCTGAAAACGGACTTATTCCAGTGAGGGTTGATTGTTTACATAAAGAGTCACTGTGTACATTCCAGGACCTTTTTGGCAGACAAGGTACTACACTGGCCTTATGGGAAATTTTGTGTCATAATTTCCACATAATTCAAGAGTTATAAAAAATGAAAGACTTTGAGATGTGGCCCCTTTCTTCATATCTAAAGTTGACAAAAATCAGACAGTGCAATCTTCATAAAATGTAAGATTTTATGCTTTCTTCCGTCGGGCTGTGTACAAATTGTGCCTTCAGGAAGTCCAGTCTCTGTGGCTCTTTTGTAAACATGTGATGTCACGGGTCACATGGTCTTAAAAAAAAAAAAAAACGCAACCAGAGACATGTGCTTTCTTTAAGAGATGATTGTTTGCAAATGATATTAAATTTGGGTTGAACAAAGTCAAATTGATTAAAGCTGGATTTGAACCTGTGACCTCAAGATTAACCTTCTGGCACTCAACCGAGCTATCTAGCCCTCGTGTTGGCGGTCTCCTTGTTTGTCAACATCTTTGTTCGAGGTGCCAGTTGGAAGCTATTCAACCTGTATCAGCGGTACTAGTCAATTTTTCTTTGTTCAACCCCAAAATTTACCCTTGTGGTTTCTTACTTCATATAAATCATACTAGGATCCTTGACAAATGTTTTCATATATGAAAGCTGTATAGTATCTAGAGATGTCATATTGAGACATTTACTTGATACACCTTTATCATGGAACAGCTGATAAGAAGGGAAATGTAGCCTGGTCCTTTTTGCATGGGTTAAGATTTTAATTCACTGTAAGACTCTAAAAATTGATGTACCCTGTGTGTTAAAGGTGTATGAGGGAAGAAGCCTTGTGACTGAGAATATTGAAACCCTCCTTTGGCATCCACAGGTCATTTTGAAGTTATCTTTCCTTTTTTTGCTCTGATATCCAGTAAAACCAACCCCTGTGTTGTCCCCGTGGGCTCACCGTCTTTGTCCGATGAGAGGCAAGACTTGTTAAGTCCTTTATCGTCCGACTGCCACACCGCCCCGGCCACGCCCTACAGTCAAATTTCCATTGGCTCCCCACTGACACCTGTGCAGAAGCTCTGCCAGAGTATGCCGAATCTCTGGGTGACGACTGATGAGTGTGGGGGCAGTGAACTGTCTGGACAGTCACCGGGTAACTACATGTGGCCTAGCCCACCACTACAACAGCCATCCCCTCTGGTCAGCCCCACTGGATCACAAACTGTAAACGAGGGTAACTATTACATCGATCTGAACCAGAGTAAGCAATTTTCCCCGCATCTGTCTGTGAAGAGAAAACAGGAGACTCAAGATGTCCAGCCTCTCGTCAAGGTGGCAAGGAGGGAAAACCAAGGTCAAGAAGCTGGGGTCTCTTTTGACGGAGGAGGGAGTGAGATGAGAGGTGTGGGCTGGAACACCATGAAAACTGGTGTAAAAATTGATGCAACGCAACCTCCGAGTAAGTATTCTTGGTTAAAATAGAATGGTGTAATGGTGTAGGTGTAGTGGTCTCATCTCCCTGAGATTGTATCAATCATAAAACTGTAGTTGTTAATATTGTGTAGAAAAAGTAATGTAAATCTACTTGCATTTATTGTTTTTAAGTATACTTGTGCAGTAAATTCTTTTAGTATTTAACATAGCTTTTTAAGTCAATTTTTTAATTCTTCAAAGACAATTAATGCCAGTGGTCAACCTTGCCCTGAACAGAGGAATCATATCGGTAACCAGGCTTTTTGTTTCTGTCAGGTGATGGAGGGATGAGTGGTTTACAGACACTGCTTTTCCAGCAGGATGGAACAAACATCAATAATTTATTTGGACACTCGCTGCTCCTACAAAAGGTTGCCCAGCAGGTGAGAACTATAGCTAGACCATGACGTACTAGCAGAGACTAATTCTAAGCTGTCATAAGCAGTGTGTTTGATTGGATCACTGCATGTTATTTTTCTGTGTAACTTATGTTTAATTGCTCTTCCAGCATACCGGCATCAGAATAATTATTCAATATAACAAATACACGTACATTTATTTGTCAAAGTATTGTGAAGTAATGTCTGTGCAAATATGAAAACAATACAAACTTACTTGCTATGTTGAGAAGAAGGACAAGATGGGAGTTTAGTTACAGTGCCGAAGTTCAAAGATAAATTGCATTTTCATTTGGGCAGGTTGTCAACAAAGCAAACATGGCACCATCAAGTAACCCGCTCATGAGCAGCCATCAGTTATCACCAGGTGCCAGTCTCATGCCAAGCCATCAGTTCCCCTCCTTCCTAACACAGCCAGTGACTGATGACCTTAAGGACAAAGCTTCAGCCGACAACACGCTGATGAACTGCCTCCTCCTGACCAGCCAGGACTTGGATGTGAACACACCGCTGCAGGCATCAACAGGACTGCTGCAGGGTGAAGACTTGCTGCGGGCATTGGACGTACCTTGAAGCAGCACCAGACTTGGTATGTAAACCAGGAAGATGACTATAGTTTACCGACCAACCATAAATCCTGAAGTATATTTTAGTATTGTTAACAAATTGATGTACAGATACCCATATTTTGCTGCTGTTTCACATATTTTGAAAGTGATTCGTTTATTTTCATGAGAGAAGGGTGATGGAAATTGTTGCGTACTCCACAATTGAATTGATGAGGGTTTAAGCAGCTTTGTATTTTGGTCCAGTATCCTTTCAGATTGTATTTGTTTATAGAGAAAAAAATAACATTGAAATAATGAGAGAGAGTTTGTGGGATTATTGAAAACTCCATAAATTGAGGAAGAGAAATGTGGCAGTGTGCCAGATTAAACTGTGTGTTTTGTCAGCAGAGCAAACGAACGTCTGTTAATTCATAAAGTTATGAAATGACTCTTAGCATCACGGCACTAGAATAAAAAGGGTGAACATTTTCCAGACAGTTTAAGGTTATTATTTATGAAAACGGAAGGACAAGGGTGAGAATGATAGAAATTGAAATGGACCAGGGTCTTTTATTGTTTTATTTCACGAGTTTGCCATGAGGGACATTGATACCAGTGATTTCAGTTGCGGTTAAGCTTTTCACTTGTTCTTTCACAGCATATCAGCACGGATTGGCTTTTTTAAAATTGTTTTATCGTGGTGTAGTTTGTATAGTAATGAGTGTTTGCCTAGCTTGCCCAAGTTGGCCTCCCTCTCAGAAAAATAGTCGGGTGAAGTCCATTATAATAGAAGTTGGGGAAGGGGCTAGGAGTAACATTGATAACTATTATTTAGCTTCTGTGAAGTGTATGATACTATAAGATGTACATTCACGTACAAAAGACCAAGTAATTTTTGTTTTAACTTTACCCGTCTTTTCTAATGTCATTGCCATAGATCCGTTGCCATCTATCAGTTCAAGGCAAATGAATAATTTCAAATGTGTACACAAATAAATTTCATCGATCATTAAAACACACAATTCAGA
>CM021526.1:20782104-20804536 GCA_010994315.2 Pisaster ochraceus | reverse complement strand
GTTGACTCGGACTAGGTGTAAATACAGCATACCTGGTGCATCCATTGACTCATACAAGATCTCATTCTACACACGCTCAGTGTGGACATGGAACCAGCGACAGAGCTGCAACTCTCCCTGATTCTAGAGAAGGTTCCCTGAAAATACACCAATCTTTTCTATGTTCTGATCAACAAAGCAGAAAATCTGCAAGATTGTGGAAACTTTTTCCCTATTACGTTGAAAGTAATTCTAAACACCTCCGTGGTTGTCATACAAAATCTCCCCAATTGCAAGATGCAAATGTTGGCAGCTCTGCAGCCACCCCCACCAGGAGTGTACGCTACATTTTTGTTGGTACTTTCCAGAAGCTAGCCCTACCAGCTCTAGGTGTTTTATACGCCTAGTGCTGGCTTCAGGCTGCTGCAATTTTCCAGGCTTTTGACCTGCACCTTCACAATTTAGTTTATCAACACTTGCACAAAATAATGCGTAGTGATGGCACCTGATGCACCATCCAAGTAGTTTCCTTCAAGAACTGCTATAGGGATTACTCTACTCAAGACTCAAGTAATGTGCATGTAGAATCAACACATCCTGGTGCTTGGAGTCAATTCTATAAATTTGTAACTTCGTTATTATTTTTGAAATTACTGAAACACAGTTAGATTTGTTGTCCAAAAAAAATAAATGCACAAACCATATTGTATATAGATATTTTAATAAAACTAAAGGAAGGCTGAGGTACACATGTCATAGAACAGTCTCACTCCTGAGTGACTGAAATTGGAACTTCTGTCAAAGCACAAACTCTTTTTAAGTAAAAGTCATACAACTTTGAACAACTTTATGATATTTTGGGCAACCTTACTGTATCGTTGAAAATGTACAGTTTACATTGTGTAGCACAACTTTTCAAGACATTGTATTAACTCTAGAGCTGTGATTTAGAACTTGTGCCACAATTTGCTGTGTAAATAGCCAAATATATCTTTCCATTTCGACATTTTATTTACATTGAAGAAAGATTATTTTATGACCAACATCCCTTCATACTATGAACCCTACTGAAGGTGCTAAACAGTTTTGAAGAAAACTAGACAATTTTTCTCAGAATCTGCACTTATAGTTAGTGAAACTCACAGAATTTCAAAGAATTGCCAGAAAGTGAATAGAAAGATTTACGAAATGCTGAAATAACAGTGAAGTTCATGTATTGTATAATTTCCAATGTTTCATTGAAACTGCAAAAAATTGTGCCAGATGACAAATATTTTGCCATTTTCATCGGTTGGAATGAAACAACGGTTTGATTTGATTTTAAACATCCCAAAGAATACATATTTTAAAACATCTCTCTCAAAAAAAGCGCCAAATGGAAGTATGTAAGTTACATAAGATACACCTATCTCAATAACAAATGAAAACTTTGTTTATTTAACAACAAATGCCAAATGGAAGTATTTACATGTAAGTTAAATAAGATATACCTTGCACAAATTTCAAGGAAAAATGAACTCTATTAGTTACATAAACAAACAAATAAACAAGTTGCACAGATTAGCTTTAATGGCTAAACTCCATCCACTCAGCAGTTCAGTGGGTATTTTGAACCCTCATTCATGCACATCTGATTCAAGATGCAATAGTTTGTTTATCTTCCAGTAGTTGTGGAATCAATAGCTAATGAATTCCAGCTCATCTGAACAGCTTTGTTATTTTTTATTAAGACCACGTTTTGTTGGTAAGATCATTTGCCATGGACTAAAAAACAATTGTCTTTGGCAGATGGTAGGTTTGTTATAAATAACGGAGATCAGAAAGTGTTCTTGCGGTTTATTAATTAAAAGAAAAACTTGCTGTATTGGTTGGTTATGGTGTAATGTTAAAATTAATGTATTGATTGCTCCTTGGTTTGATCTTCCAATCTCTTCGTGTAAATTACAACTGACAAAAATATTCTTTCAATCAAGTAGAAGCATATTAGTATCATCATTGGAATGGAGATAGACTGATAATTCACATTGAATTGCTTTAGAAACATCTTTGAAATTTGGAAGAAGGGATAACATGAGCAGACAATTACATTACATGTTTTCTATTTTAATACTAAAGATTACAATTTTGTTTATGAAAATGTTTATGTTTTAATAAATATTCTGTTTAAGGGTGGGTATAAAGAAGTAGTGTTAGGCCATGAGATCCCACCGGCTGCAGTCATTGTAAAGAACATTTTTACTCCATGAGTTACTTGTACAGATGTTTCACAAAATGATCTGATTTATTCAAAGTTACCTGTTTGAATTGCAAGTTCTTATCTGAAACTGCCAATAAACAAGATCGAAAATCAGAACAAAAAACTTCCCTGGAAATGATATGGCCACACCATTTAGGAAATATTTGTGTAAACATGGAGCTGGAATGTTCTACTACAATTTGAAAATGTACCCATTAATGTACTTCTAACTTCTTGATCGAGACGGCTATCTGCTAGGCATGAAGATTTGGCTTTAAACTATTCAACTTTTGTTGTTAAAAGGGGAAGGGGGAGGGCTGGTGCTGTTTGTTATAAAGATGAGCCTCTTCTTTGTTTCTATTTGGTTTGAATAAATACAAATTAAAGTAAATAAAGAATGGCTTTCCTCAAATTTTGTCCCAATAGTGATTGCATGCATTGTTACTCACAAATATCAGGTAGGAGTGTATTACATCTTGTAGTGTTACATGTAAGTAACATTTAACAATTTAACTCAAGTTAAGATGTTTTAAACATTACTTATTTGCATAGAAAGGCTTTAATGACCACTGTACACCCCCAATTTAATGAACTTTAGTTGAGGGTACATATTACAAGAGGGTCTAATTAGAAGGATGTTGTCTGCAGCTGGTAGACCCGCGGACCTTTCTTAAGGAGGTAGTTCTGGTTGTTGAGAGAGGCAATAAACCCCTCAAAATCTGGAACACTAATGTTGGCATCCTGTGGAAGAAAAGACGATCCAAAAGTTTTGGTAATATGTAGTAAAACTTTGCAGTGGAATTGGTGCACAAACTTGGAATGGTAAGACATCTTGAATGCGTCTGTGGCACAGTGGTCAAATGGTTAGATTGATGGACTTACACTCACAGGGTTGGGCATGTAGGTTTGAATCACAATCTGACCACTGACTTACACAATGCCTACAATACTCATTGTCTAGTTGCTGGACCACAACCGAACCATTTGTGCAGTTCTTAACAAGACATTTATAAACCAACAATTGTAATGGAGAGATTGGTTGCTGCCTTTTTGGAAATTCTTGCCGAGTTTCTTTGAAAGGAAGTTCATCCTTGCATTCAAGTAAACTACATGTACATGTCGACAGTGAATTTGCAACATTTCACAAATCCAGTCTTGAATGGTAAGTCCTCTAACTACCAAACCAAGGGGGGTTAAAGGCAAAGGTAATAGAGCGACGAAGGCACAAGATGGGGAACTGGAGCTCTGTCAATTGTTTGAACATGAAATACTCTTGGGCGCCATTTCAGCAAGCAAATGTTCTGTTATATCATTGACAGCAATGGTCATTGTCTGCATTTATTTATCAGGGTAGCTGCACACTTTAAAAAGACAAATTTAAGACTTTTCAAGACCCGTTTAATGCAACTCTTCACAAAATTTAAAACCAAAAAATAAATGAATAAAGCAGGAGAAAAACAGCTGCTCACATTTTGTTACTTTTTTTACATGCAGTGTTACCTTGTTCTCTTTGAGTTGATAGAAAATTCATTACACGCTACATCCAATTTTTAAAGACCCTCAAATAACTGAATCTAGTACTTTTGTAATGGTTTTTTTTAAGGCCTTAATTTTGGATGGTTCAATTTAAGACTTTTGAATGATCCGCAGAAACCCTTTATATTGTTGCATCAAAAGAGTTGCTTGCTGAAATGGTATCCAGTGCACATTTCACATTTCTTGTCTCTTTAAATGTTTATTGTGGGGGTGGTCTGTTGAAGCAAGCACTTGGCTACCCCCATGGGATATTCTGCTTGCTTGTCATAAAAAGCAGGTCATACAAATTTTTATTTTTAAACTGTCACAAAGATTGAGATCATAACTGATAACAACTCACCCTTGCTACTTCTCTCATTTGTTGCACGGTAAATAGGGAGTTGTAAGTTTGTTCAGCAACTCGATTCAACACTGCAATAAATCGTTTAGCCTGCAAAGGAAAGTAAGACACAAGTGTGGTGGAATAAGGGCAGCCTGTTTGGAACTTACAATTTTGTGTAAATGTGTAAATTAGTACCTTTGAGCGACTGCTCATTCCTGATCCGTGCTGTGACCGTTGAAAGTCCAGATGCCCAAATTCATCAGAATAGGTGTCAATCATGCTGTGAATGAAGCACAAAGCATTATGCGTCACGTTTATGTACCCCATAAAAATGACCAAGGTCTTACCAGGCTAAAATCAAAGGTCGTATAGTGCCGCAAGGCACAAGATGGGCAACTGGAGCTGTATTGGTAGAATTTGAAGTATGGCATGGGATCCATTTTGGTAAAAGCAAATTATTTGTTATAGTATTGATATCAATGGTCATTGACTGTACTGATCTAATGTTGCATCAAAAGCGTTGCTTACTAAAATGGCGTCCAGTGCATACTTCAAATTTTTAGCCCGAGTTGCACATCTTGTGCCTTCAGCACTGTACGATCTTTGGTTAAAATTACTATTAACCTAATATCAAATGCTGTATGAGCTTGTGACATCATATGCAAGGAGTCAATAGAGCTTTATCAAAGTTCGGCCATGTTGCTCTTCTACTATTCAAATCAACTCAGTCTGTTATGAATAAGCAGCCATGGCTTTGGCTATGACTACGGCTGGATCACAGCTTTAACATACATTGCAGCATGCATAGGCTGCCCTAGAAAACACCTGTAGGAAACGCCGCAGCCGCCAATTTGGACACAACCTATGCTGGAAGGAAAATCTGTCTGGTCTCTTGTCAGTGTGATGAGGATCACTGTCCCTCTTCCAAGTGCACTCGGTGGTCAAGGTCTCTTAAAGATGGTTTCATCTTTGAGGATATGAGGAATGGGTGCGCCAATAATGGAGTACACATTGTGTAGAGTAAAAGGTAAGTGAAAATGATTATGACCTACAAGAATCTGAACTCTTGCTCAGTGCTTTCTGTGCATTTATTCATAGGTTCCAACATGAAACTGTTAAATTAGGTTTCCATGTAATTACTATTAAAATCAGCCAATTTGACAAAAGTCTTCTACCTCTTACATTCAATTAGCTGCTTATACTAGAAATCTCAAAAACATGTCAATACGTCTAGTACCTGAACTTCATAAGTTCTACTACATCTTCTGCATCTTGTTGGTTGGCCTTTTCTCTCATTTCTAGTCTGGCCCTTGCCTCGGTCAGTCTTATCAGTGATTCTAGTTGTCTCGTGGTGATTGGTGTGCTGTCACGGCCTTTGTGCTGACTTCGCAATTCTAGATAAAAAGTCTAAAAGAACAAGCTCATCTTACTGGGCTACTCGCTGTACTCTTTGTATCAAGTCACTTAAAAATATCTTTCCCGCATTATTTGTTACATTTTTTTAGTTAACTACTTTAAATAACACAGAGCCTCCATATCTACACAGCTGTACCACAACCTGTGCGAGATATAAAACCTCTTTGGAGGTGTTTGCACACTAAGAGCCAGGACCAGAACCTTACTGGCATATGTATTTTCAAAATACAACAGTTTCAATTAATCTCCTTTGTTTTTGTTTCCTTTTACTACAGAAATTAGTCGGAACATGAGGGGCACAAAATGGAAACCATCATGTGTGTGATTACCTGCAGCACAGACGCGGCCTCACTGGTGAGCTTTGGATGGACATATTTTCGTGCATACGCAATGTACTTTCTTATCAGTTGAGGTGGAACGGCATCAAAGTCTTCACCCCTTGTGACTTTAAGACGTTCTGATAAAGGTTTGTCAGCCTCGTAGAGTCTGAGGGCCTCGTCTTGCTCCGGGTTCAATTCATTATCGTCCCTCGAGGCTCGGACATTCTCTCTTCCACTAGAGATGAGCAGAAAAGATTAACTGGTTGACTAACAAATTATGCTGGATTAAGCTCTTTTCACACTGGATAGGGAAAAGTGGGTTGCAATCCTTACACTTGAACTACTAACCCTGGCAAACTCTAGAAAAAGTGTTATTTCCTGAGAAACAGCTACCCCCAGGGCCAACATACATAAACGATTATTCATTCTTCCTGGGCTTATTGCTGCAGGTGTAAACAAATACAGGGTGTTGATGGGGCTGAAATTTCCCAGGAAATTGGTGGGGTTTTATTTCCTGGGAATCGGCTCTGTGGTATGATAAAGGAGGTCTCAAAAGTTGGAATGGTAGGAGAGTTCTAATTGGATCGGATAAGTATTCCAGCCTGCTCATGGACTGTTCTGTTGGACTGCCAGAACATTCCATTAGAACTTTCAAAAGACTAATGTGTGTATTCCCTCCTGTAGGATTGCTCCCATCCTTTGGCAGCAGTCCAATGTATTGTGGGCATACGTCTATACGGGAACGTTTCTTTTGAGCCTTGAGTGCGCCCGACTTTTGAGATGCTCCCTAAGGGCTTTGCAGGGTATTAAACTTTACCTTAAGTTGGTAAAGTGTATCGAGTATTTACTTAACTCCATTAAACTTAAACAATATTCATGTGGCTGTATGTTTAGCCATGCTACTTTGTGGTTTAATTTACATTAAACTTCTGACTCTTGTTACCGTTTCCTGCCAGCATGGAGTGACATAACGTGCTCTGACAACATGGAGTCCATTTCTTCATCCGGTTTATCCAGAAGAATAAAAACCAGATCGAATCTAGACAGCAAGGCACTGCCCATCCTGATCAAGAGGGAATCAGAAAATCTTAGTGTACCACTGATAATCAACACAGCTTTCACAATAATCCTGGTGGTAAGTGTGACATTAAAACCCACTTCAAATTATGCCCGCTTTACATAATTTTGGCTCCAACAATAACCAGGAGAAATGCATTGAGGTAGTTTTTTCCCCTTCAGCCCAACAGACTGAAGGGGTATTGTCATTGCTTTTAGTAGCTTGAGTTAGAGGTGACATTTGGTGACATAAATAACCAAAAACCTGATAGTGCAATAAGTGCGTGTGAGTAGGGTGTGAAAAGGACCCACTCTACCAACTACACATCCCTTACGGTTCATCCCCTGACTCATTAAAATGACATTCATTTGAAAATGTCTGGAAAACATCCCTTTTTTCATGTAATGTGCTTTGAAACATCCGTGTTATACTGTGTCTGATACATTCATTAGCTGTAAGAAATGAATTACAGTGGCACTGTTTCATAATGTCACATTACTAAACAAAAGTGCACCAAAATATGCAAATAGTTAAGAGCACGAGACTTTGCTTCAAAACGTGTATTGACCCCTTGCCTGATGCGCAGCGCACTTACACGCGCCTATCCTCTGTCATTTTGAGATTCAAAATGGACACAAAGTAATTGACTCACAAAATGGTGGACGTGCATTGTGCGGAGGTGCACTCGGCGCTGTGCAAGGGGTCAATATCTTGATAACTGATAAAACGATGTCTAAAAATCCTATACATACTTGAGGTTTTCAGAGACAGTCTTGGCCTTGTTGTAGTGTCCTCCCACTGGGTTAGCAGCAGCTAGGATTGAGGTCCTAGCAGGAAGACTGCACACAACACCGGCCTTAGCAATACTGATGCTCTGTTGTTCCTGTGGTTATGGGGAATGAGATCGATATAGTAGTCAAGGGTCAAACAGAATTTCTGACATGGGTCAGAGGGTCAAATAAGGAATAATAAGAATGTGTCCAAATCAAGTGACTACGGCTATGGCTGTAGCAGCAACTCATCTATCTAGCCATAGCCACTGCTGAAGCCATTAATTCAGACACAGCCTGATATGGGTCAAAAAGCAAGATCAACCTTGTTCCCAGTGGCAGTGCACTGTATCGCTCCCCTTTCATTTAAATCTGCCAAAGCTTAAGCTGATGCCAGGGTTTTGAAAAAGGGCCTAGATTTCTGAGAGCGCTCACACCTTTTTGCTCATAGCATGTTTAAAACATTCAACATGGCCGGCATGGATTGATTTTTGGTCAAGTGCCTCCAGTCCATTTTGGGCTTTCGTCAATAAATATTTAAACAAAGCCTTGAGTGTAAGTGGCTGGTTAATAAAAGTAACATGGAGGTCACTCAAAGAGTAGTGTGAAAACTCTTGTCTGCAAAATTTAAAACTAATTGAATAGATATATATTGACCTTTATGCCTGTACGTACCATAGCCTCTAGCAGTGCTTGATGCTGATTGCCCATCTTGTCAAACTCATCAATACAACAGCATCCTGTTAATTTATTGATAATACACAACTCCTTGCTCAAATTAGCAGCACTTTTTTGTTGTTTTATATCGACAACAATCGTAATTTTTTTGTTAACAACACTGATTATATTGATGCAATTATTAGTTTTTAAATTGTTGCCATACCTGCTGCTAACTGCAGGATTCAAACTGGCCTCTTGTCATACTCGGTGGTCTAGTGGTTTAAACAACTGCTCTAGAATGTGGGGATTGTGGGTTTGGAATCACCCTGAGAAGTATGCCTGTAGATTTGTCTCCCACAGGACCCAGAAAGCAGCGAGTATTACATTAATTATCACACATCGATGTGAGGGTAAAACCAAAATCTTTATCTCGTATGCAATTTTTATATCTATTAAACACTGATTATCTTAAATGGAATATTACTTACGAATTTTGGAAATTTACCTGCAAAAAAACAAACTAGCAGGCAACAGGAACAAACAATAAATACTATGTATATTGGCTGGTAACCTGTTTCTGCTAGGCAATCGTTCTTCATTTAACAAATTTACATAGCAGACAGATTTGCAGTACAAATTGGTAGTTTCACAAGAACCACATTGCCTGGTTTGACAACTGAAGAAAAGACTTGAGATGGGCACCAAAAACTGAAAGCAAATTTCCTTGAATTTTCTTTAAACATTTTGTTAGCAGTGTACAAGAAGAGAGTTGAGAAGGACAATGATTCACATCTACCTTGGTCTCCAAGCACCAAGGCACCAGCCTCTAACGCAAAGTCCCCAGACCCTCCATCCTTAGAGAGAGTGACCGTCAAGCCAGAGGTGGTAGTGGTATTACCACATACATAGACACCCCGTGGAGCAACGTTAGATACAGCCTGGAGCATCTGTGGGTTGAGGTCAGGAATTTATTCAGCTCGTAATTTAAACCCTTAAAGATCACAGGGGGGGGGCGCAAGTGGCTTATCAAAATGCCCACAGCGGCAGAAAACAGCCTCAAGATTCTACCTTTGACACTAAACCTAATAAGGTTAAAGTAAAGGTCATATCCCGATTCAAAATTTTCTAATGCTAATTATGTTAACATACTAACTACAATTCTAAAATAAAACAACTTTTCTGTTTTTAATAATTTTTCCAGACATTTTTACTGGAAAATTTGTGTCCAAAATCATGTCTTGGCAAATGGTGATAATTACATACACAGAGATATGGTCTTGAAAGGGTTGAAGTTAAGTGAAAACAGTTCATGATGATCACCAAGGATATGTCTAAAGAACCTATTTACAATCAAATGAATGTGTATCATGTTGCAGCCATGTTAGTTTTTTATTTAATTTTTAAATGAAATTTCAGTTTGGAAGGGAATACAGTAAGTTGCTTTTCATGAAATGTGACTTGCAAGTTGACGTTGTAAATATAGGAACTGGGAACTGATGTTAAAGGTGGCCCCCAGTATGGAAAAGTCATGTTGCTGAAACCCATCACAAACGGTATCAGTTTGAAACTGTGAAATACAGAGAAAAGATTAAGTACAGAAAACTTATGTTCTTGAAAATCATGCACAGAATTTGTAAAAATGGATTGAAAAAAGACGACTTGGGTTTGACAAAGTAGCCTCAGATCTCTTGATGAAAACATTTAAAACAAAGGAAAATTGTAACTAGACAAAAACTACACTACTGACCTGACTTTTGCCAAGTCCTGGATCACCTACCACCAGGATGTGTGGATCCCCTCGTACAGGTATTCGATTCTTCATAACCAATGAGAAAGCAATTTAACAAATTTTAACTGTAAACTCTTTGAGAATACATTGATCATGTTGCAAATTTGTTTTGCTTCATGTTTCTTTTTTACGGAGTATCCCATCATTAGAAAGTGAAGTTTTAAACATGTTGTAGTGTTTGAATCAAACTTGCTTCCCAAATTTGCATTGGCTGAGCTTTTAAAATTTTGTATTAACTTTCCACCAAACAAAGTCTTTCACAGTAAAAGATGAAAGCTGTCAAGTAGGTCACAATAGGACACAAGTTTAACATTGTCTATTTGTAAACCAATTTGTCAGGAAGTTGTTTACATTTTACTTTTTAGAGAAGGTTGGACAGTTTCTTGGGGAGGGGTGCAGATTTCCCCTATCAACTTTACCTTGTCATTGACGTACTTATGAGTTCCCCCAAATAGGCCTAGAATGAGGCCAGCTTTGACCATTTCATGACCGTAGATGGCTGGACATATTGACCTAGACAGCAATAATGCAATTGGAACAAAATAAATTGATCAGTCATTTCCACTTACATTTTCACTACACTGCATTTGAAAGTGTGGATGCCTCAGACATAAATGTCAGGTACTCAAGTTACTAGATTTATAGCTCTCTAGAGACACAGCCACTCTCTCGCATTCAGGGATCTCATTGTCTTTGACTTTGACTAGGGGTCATTGGATTTTTAAGTCAGTATTAACACAAAACAGAAGCAGTGACCTAGCCATAGCTGTAGCCAGACACACTCACGTCCTCACTTATGAATTGGTAATTGGACTTTGTTCCTTTTCAAGTGACTGTCAACACCTAGTCTTTGTTCAAGGTGTGCGTGGCACCCAAGATGGAAGTAGGCTATCTCTGTGCTAGATGTAAGCAATTAGACCACCTTGACTGAAGACTTAACATACCCAACCAGAAGACGAAACAGATTTTTCTGGTCCTGTATCTCTTGAATGGCATACAACTCCTTGAGAGTAAAGTCCATGGCTATTCCCGTTCCAGTGGGTGAACTGTCACCATCAGAGGAGGCTTTCTTGCCTCGTTTCTGATTCTGTACTGAATTTGCGTGGAGGTACAGCAGGAACATACACTTGTCCTTGTTCCTTCCATGACCTGAGGGGTGAAAGAACGCCACAATTGATTTCCGAAAGTAACAATATTTGTTGATTTGATTTTCATGTACTTCCATTTCAGAACTACTGCACTGTTTATGTTATTGTGGAAACAAATTGAACTTCCATGTCAATATAGTGTAGTATCGGTATTGAATAAATAATTGGTTTATTTTGACAACGGTGCAGGGTCTTCCTTCATCAAACAGAACCATCAATTAATCTGATTTTTTTTCCCCTTTTACCTTCATCGACATTGGATACTTTTACAACTGCGCCAATAGTGACAACATCTCCTGGAACACAACTGTCAACTGCAACACAGAAGGCGAAAAGTAATAATTATTGTTAGATAATTCTTGGGCTTTCAGGTTGGCTCAGTGGTTTCTTCCCTGCTGGTTACCTCTGTCCAACCTGGTTCAAATCCCGAATCGGTGCCTTGTGGATTGGGTTTTCAGTCCCTACCTGAATCCAGGGTTTTCCCGATTCGGGTTTTTTTCTCCCACATCTAAAACTGACATTTCTTCAACATCTTCTCTACATAAGTATTTCAGGCCTCTGAATCACAATGCTTGGCTTTCTTAAGGGTCCCTTGGCTTCATTAGCAGAAATAACATTAACAGAAAAAAGATCTCATCATTTGGAAAACTGAGCAACAGTAACCAAAACCAATAAAGGAACAACGGTTGAACACAAATAAACAAAGGCTTTTGCGATCCAAAATTTTAAATATTTGTTCTTTCTCTTCTACTGTAACTTTCTAGGTGTTCTGGCAAAGAGGTATCCGAAATCCATCGCAATACTCCCACTACATACAGGTACTCCACACCCACGTTTGGATTCTGATGTCTGATGAGAATGGTCTACCTTGCCTCATACTGACAGTAAGTAGTTTTTGGGGCAACAAAAACAAATTCATCAATTCAAACAAAGTTCGATGGGTGTTTGAGGGTGAACATGGGGTTAAATGATTGGGGAAAAAAAACACACAACAACTTTAAGATACCTAGATCGCATGTGAGCTCACACTCCACTGTGCGAGGGATTCTCCCAGACTCTCTCTGTCCATCCATCATGATTTCTTGTACCTTGATCATCTGCCAGTCAACGGTCTCTGTCAGGGCTGAGCCCTGCTTGGGCAGGAAGGACCGCCCTCTGCATTGTGGTGCAAGACACTAACAACAACAATAATAGTCAGAGTGCTATTAAAAGAACAGAGTGCCATTATAAGCATATAAATAAAGTAACAAACCAGCTCTTCTCAAAAGCAACACTACTCAAAAGAGATCTTTATCGCATGGTGTTACTGCAAGTTTTCTTTCATTTGCTTCTTGTGAAAAATAAGCTAGCTTAGCTAATAAATAAACAAACTTCAACTTCAATTTATATTCCACAGTATCAAATATCAGAACAATTTATAATGGAGCTAAAACAAAAAAGTGGCATATGATTGATACTGCAGAGGGGCCATACGGAAGCAGAGCTTGTAAGGGTATTGGCCCTTGAACAAACAAAAATATAGCCAAAGGTGTGTATTCTGGTGCTGGGTCAAAGGTCATGCTAATAAACTCCCATGTGATCAGGTTCTGACCAATCAGGTTCTACATGTTGGCCAACACATTTTATCAGTAATAGATAATTGATTGACTCTATGTTAACTACCTTGGTTGGCAAGACATATCTTCCCTCAGGTAAATTAACAATCTGCAGGTATTAAAAACAAAAGAAAACTTATCAGGCACACATGTAGAAATGGACTACAAGTAACTCCTTTTAAAAGGAAAACTAAACAAGGATGCTGAAACCTGGGCAGGAGGCATGTTTATACCATACCATTTTGTTGTTGGGAGCCAGTGAGGTGTAGTTTACATAGCAATTTGTACTACAATTTTGTAATTTCCCTTTGTGCTTGTATTTGTCATCCAAACCCAATCAAAACTTGTCTTCAGAATCTACTATTCTTTATTATGGGTACAGCCATCTTAATTTCTTCAATTGAAATCATATTTACCCTTACTGAGGCAGGAAGGGGCAAATTAGTCTGGTACCTATTTGTATAATAAAAATCGGTGCTTATTATTGGCAATACAAATGGGAAACAGGACTCGGATGGCTACATCATAACCCTCCCTTGGTATGCTGGGATTGACATACCTGTATATCCCCACATGTATTGCATTGGAATGCCATCTTGGTGCAGTATGGCTTTATGTTGCTCACTCTCACCACTGTGCCTCTGACAGAAACAAACTTTCCTGCACACACACAAAAAAAATCATCAATAAAATATAATCGGTGTCACAGCCAACACTGCAGTCCAGCATCAGTAACTCAAAGATTGGACAAACTTTAATACAAATCTTCTTAATACTTATACATGTACATGTAATACTTGAGTCCTACCATAGTAGTTGGCTTTAAGATTCTTCAGTGGCGTTATAGGGTCATAGTTAAGCAATCTGTAAAATAAAAAAGGAAGACAAAAAGTGATTTATGAACAAACTTACTTAACCGTAGCTTTTTAGGGATTCTGGCTCATGGTCCTGCAGTCTATGGTAAGTCAACATATATATCTGATCTTCTGCATAAATATGTTCCTGTTCGTCCTCTTCGTTCTGCTGGTCAATCCCTACCGACTCAAACTACTTTTTCCACTAAATTCTATGGGCAAAGAGCCTTCCACTTCATTGCACCTTCGTTATGGAACGACTTATCTCTTCATATTTGCTAGGCCGACTTTCTTCAGATTTTTATGGTACTGTTAAAAACTCTTTATTTTTGTAACAACTGCTTTATATATTTCATTTAACCATTTATGTTATGTGTTGCACATAGAGGCTCCTGCATTATGCATTTGATAAATATCTTGTATTATTATTTAGCATCAAAATACTGGGAAAATTGCTTTGTTTTCCTCACTCTGTCAAAACCTAGCCTTGCTTTTTAAAGTTTTAAAAACGATCAAGGTCGACAGGATTGTAAGTTTGTACTGGAAAAGAGGGCTAAAGATATCACTCGCTTCACAAACTAAAAGCTTACCATCTCTTTATCAAGGGTAATGACTGAAGACTCTAACTGACCTTGCTCGTATGACCGGCACACTGACGAGGATTGAAGGCACCTGTACATCCTGTTGCCCCGTCTCACTGGATGCCTGCTGCTGGAGGACCACAGCCTGGCGCTCAAGATCATGTGTCAATGTCTTCAAAAGAAAATGGGGAAAAAAGAAAGAAAAAAAAAGTTATTCAACATTTTGAAAATAACCTTAAACCCTGGCTGGCAGTGTGGAATGTATCAACCACAATATCAAGGCAGATTTTGTCCTACTTTTTATCACTACATTTGAAAGTTAAAGCCAATAGTCATCAGGCCAGGAAATATTTTCACGAAGCCGTTCTGTAGAAAACTTTGCCGAAGAAATTTATTTGATCACATTACCCTGCTTGTCTTATCCCAAAGACTACAAAGAAATGGCGCTTTCTTGTGGCCAAGTGTAGGTCTATTTTATGTTACTTTACATGAATGTTTGAGGACAAGAGGAATGAAATGAATAAATGCTGCCATATAAATTTGTGTACCAAGTGTGTCGTGGCAGAGTGGTCTAGACCATAGAACTCAAATTCTCATCACTGAGTCATCAGAGTATGGTTTCGAACCCCGGTCGTGCCACTTGGGCAAGACCACATAACTATATTTACTTCTCATCACCCCAGAGTAAATGGGTACCTGCGAGGGTAGAGATTGTTGCTGTGAATAACTAGAAAGCTGTGTCTAATTTGGCTGCCGGTGCTTCATACTCCATAAGAGTTGAGATGGTTTCAGGAATGCTGAAAAGCCCAATGCCAGGGGAAGTAATAGTGAAAGGTCCCTTGACACAATGTTTACTAACGCTTGATAAATGCCTTATTTTTATTACCTGATGAATGGCTAATCCCAGGCAGTTAAGAATCTTCTCCGGCATCTCTTTGATGTCCGCCCTGAGGTCAGGTATTGACTCTACGACCCTGCCATCCAACATCAGCTCCTTGTAATCTACGGTAATACTTCCCCTCCTCTCGATCTCATCCTGAGAGTGGATCAAAAAGAGATCAGGGCCCAACTTCTTAGAGCTGCTTAAGCAGAAAATACAGATTAACAATTTGCTGCTAAGCACAAATCAGCAGGATACCAGATGGTACATGTGACATTGTATTTTGGCTGGTAACCTTATTCTTGTAAGCATAATTTGGTTGTGTTAAGCTATTTTTGTGCTTAAGCAGCTCTATGAAATTGGGCCCAGCTGTTCTTCTGCCCTGCCTTTTGAAAATACACCATTCGCATGTTTTTCCTCCAATCAGACGAGGGCGTTATAACTTAAAGGTATGCGTCATGTCAAGTAGCGTGTCCATTACACAGGTCAAAGAATTGTACACCTGTGTGTGTCATACCACTGAAGTAATGGCAGTATCAGGTGCTGCCAGCAAGCATCTTCCTACTAGGTTTGTGTACGCTGCTCCTAAACTATGGAATAGTCTCCCTACTTGTATTAGACAATCATCTTCACTTGATGTATTTAAATCCAAGTTAAAAACCCACTTGTTTAAGATTAGTTCCTTCTAGTACTGTTAGTTTTCTTTGTATTTTATTTATTATTTATTTTGTCCCTGTATTTTTTGTAGTTAAGGTAATGTATTTTCGTATAGGTATTGTGCAATATAAATATCCGTTATTATTATTGTGGGGGATGAATTAGTCTGTACAGTTAATGGGTAACAGAAATGCAGGGATTCTATTGCAAAAAGACCAAAACAGGAAATGGCTTAGGACACAAAACTACAAACAGTGCTTTTCAGTTTTCTAAAAATGGAGAAAAAAAGAGGAAATCAGCTGATCAGGTGATACGTTGCATGCTTGGGGTAAAGAGCATCTGTGAGTTATTTTAGTCTCAATTTATGTTTGAATCTCTCCTTTTTAAAATTTCAATTAAAAACAGCATAATGTTATGTATAAGAACAAGCTTGTTTCGGAAGCTGTAACAGATATAGCACAAGTGTATATGTTAGCATTCACACAATTCTTTGTGCTTATTTGTACCTTGTCATATGCATCCAATCTCGACACAAAGAACTTTTCAAACGCCTTCACTTTGCAGACTGTCGGTGACTGATCATTGTAGCCTGTGAATAGCGGATACAAGTTTATGCAGAACAATTAACCATTACCGACCAGAAGTTCCCTTTTGCCTGGAGTCTGATGAATATAAAAACCCTCGGTTTCTGAGTAAAATATTGAAAAAAATTAAACTGTACGTATACTTTATATACATACAATTTGCTATTGTTGTATTAGTTAATCTTATACTCTTGCAGTATCCACCCAATAGGAGACTTTGGAATGCTCGGCATCAGCAGACTTACCAGGTAACTTTCCATTGTTTACATAGTTCTGAGAATGCGCACACTTGCTGAGAACAATGGATTTACCTGATAAGTCTGCTGCCACCTAGTGTCCCTGAAAGTCTCCCATTAACTCCAGCAATGACCTCTATTAAATCTGCATAATGCTGAGCAATAAAATTTAAAATTGCTTTAAAAAAAAAACTGTAGTCAAGGCATACAAAAGTTCAAGGCTGACTTCCCAAACTTATTTTGGTCACAGCTTGAATTAACTTAAAGGTCACGATAAGGTCACAAGGTGTGTTGCAAATAGGGACGATTTAATCAGCCCTACCTGCTAAGACACAGTAGAAAAATTGGGCAAATTTGATTTGGTTCTAAACGGGACACTGCTAGGGTACAACACAAACACAAATTTTGATGGGTTTTGGGGTTGTTAAAGACTCAATGGAGCTGCACGTCTCTTTACTTTCATCTTTGAAGTAGTACTTCCAGCCTTTGAATGGAGTAACAGCATCAGCTAATGAACCATCGGCATGACGAGTGGAACTCGTTGGCCCCTGATAGTTGGAGTAGTTTGAGTTCCTTCCACCTGGTTAAGAATGTGAACAATGGGGAAAATGAATCCTCTTAAAGTTTTGAACTTCAAAATAAAAGCCCCTACGAAAGAATCAAACAATTTGTTATCCAAATATTTTTGATTCATTATTAGAACAAACAAAAAAACACATGACAAATGTTAACCTAAAATGTTGCATAGAAGCAACATTTTTGATCAAATTTATTCTTCAAAATACCTGTGGAAAAACAGCTGTAGAAAAAACTCTCGATGGAAAACTCACCTCTGTTTCCATAGTGACCCCTCCATCCACGTCCTCTACCACCTCTGTTGTAGTTATTGGAGCCACGTCCACCTTGTCCCTTCCCTTGACCTCTCTGCCAGCCACGCCCCCTACTTTGGCTTCCACCTGAGCTGCTACCAGCACTCATTTTTTGATGAAAGGATCATTGAATTAAGATCTGTAATAGTGAATTGAAAGTGTTTAAACCGAAAATTAATTCAATTTGAATTGTAGGGAGTTTTTCAGACGATATGCTGACAATTTATAATTTTTTCACGCTAGTATAGTATACTTCAATTAGAACTTGATGCTTGCGGGTAGCTGAGAGGGAAATATAAGAAAAACTAACCAGCCATGTCTGAATGCAAGATGGACAAATCAAACTTCCATAATAATTGATACTACTGCTAGCCAACAGTTTTACACTGGGTTTTCTGCACCACTGGTTGAGGAATGTTGATCTGCTGTCAAAATGTCCCCCTGACATTAGCTACGATTATTACAAGCACGGTAAGTGTTAAATAAGCATGCTGTACCTTTAAATAGTGAGTCATGTGTTGATGACCCATGACCTGTTGGATTTATGTTAATTTTCATACTGACATGGGTCCCAACATGGCGATTCCTTTGTTGAATTTTTGTGGTTGTCAAACCGAGTTAAGGAAAGACTAGGGCTGTATCTGACTGTTACCTTTTCACTCCTAATGACTGGCAAGAGTAGAACCTTATTCTCCCGGATATGATTTTGATTAGTAAGAATAAGAAGGCCAAATCCAACTGCCACTTTTTCATATTTTATGATCAAACACAAAAAAAAACCACCTTATAATCTATAGTATCTGGCTGGGTGAGTATGATATTATGTTTGGTAAAAAAATTAATGAAAAGGGGCTATCAATACAGCACTGTTTTTTTAATAAGACTAAACACCTTTTTCACTACATACAGCAGTATTGAGTAGTGAGTAAGGTAAACAAAAGGAGACCCCCCCCCCAAAAAAAAAAAAAACACACACAACAACAACAACCGCAGATCACTCACTGAGTGAATCACTAATCAGTCTCAATCATCAATCAAATTCAACACATGCAATGCAACAACGTCAACTGAAATAGACAACTTGGACTAAAAAAGGAATTAGTGATGATCGTTACCCCACTGTACTTTGGATACAAAAAGAAAAATATCATGCATGACAAATGACATGGATCGTTCTAGAAAAAAACCCATAAACTTCAATCCAAAAAAAGGCCGAAGTGACAAGTCAAACGATCGTCGATCGTAACGTTATTGTCATTTATTTATGATTTATGATGACTTACGATGACGAGCCCATGACACAGTCATGTCTCACTTGATCATTGATCGTCTGCCTAAAACATCATGATTATAGTATGAGTCAATAAAATAAGTACACTACCTGGAAGATATGGATCCTTAAGCCATCACAAGTAATATATTTACAGACAAGACTTGAGAAATGTAAACATTGCAAAATCCTTGAATTTTCCCGCTAGCAAGTGCTAGCGCCCTCTTGGGTCGTCAGCGTACGCGGTGCGATGAGATTTTATACATCCTTTATCTCCAGGGATCTTCAGTTGGAAAGTTCAATCACTATGTTGGTCACGTGGGAGCGAAACAGTACAAAAGAACGAGGTTGCAATAGTACGGGAAAATTACGCATGCGTGTAGATTGCATTTAACGAAGTCGTTTCCTTCCGTAAAACTTTACGTGCGGCCTGAGAAATGAATAAGATTTCAACTGAAAATGTGCATAAATGTGATCTACAATGGAACAAGCTGTTTGCAGACGACAATATTGAGTGTCTAATTTAGACATCTGAGGTAAGTTTGCAACAATCAATATGCGCCTTATGCAGCAATATAGATTTTAGAAAAGGGCATGTCGTAGGTTCTAACGTTGACATGTTTTGACTGGTGTCGGTAAATCATGTTTGTGTAGTGAGCCTGATTCTCATTCCTTGGGAAAGACAAGTCGACCTTCCCGGTTACTCGTCTGTGACAAGTCGACCTTTTATAAAACCAAAAATCTTGAATTACTCGACTTTTGGACCAAATCCAATCAATTTAAATTTGTATGACTGTAGCATGAGATTTGTTTTGTCATGCATGGACATTGTACTTCTCTAGGACAAAGCAGATAATCATAAAATAAGCACACGTATGGACTTTCCAAGTCAGCAGAAAGTGACAAGCCAGGAATTGTTTTGTTAAAGAAAAGAAAAACAAATCAAAAGAAAAATGCTGACAAATTAAGAAAAAATTCCTCATTCACTGTTTTGATAATCTTTGGTGTGACTGAAAGCCTTGCAATACAATCTGAAACAAACAGCACTGGGTTACTGTACTGTAGTGTAAATTAATTTATATATAGAATTTTAGTCATATTGTTAGTAGTATTTCTCAACAACCAGGACAAGTGTGCCTAATTTATCTCTTATTTATCTGCTTACTGTTTTGTTGTGTGTTTTTTTCACTCAATAATAGTAAAAATCAATCAATCAACCAACCATTCAATCAATCAATCAATCAATCAATTAATCAATCAATCAATCATTCAACCAATCAATCAACCAACCAACCAATCCATCCATCCATCAATCCATCCATCAATCAATCAATCAATCAATCAATCATTCAATCGACCAATCAATCAATCAATCAATTAATTAATCCACCATTCAATCAATCAATCAATTAATCAAGTTATTTTCTGCTCAACAACAGCTGTAATCTATTTAACACCAAAAAATGCTGATCAAAGGGTTGGGATTTCCAAAAATCAAACTTGCCGAGTAGAGATCTCCATGACAAGTGTAGGAAGTTACTCTCTGTAATGATGGTGTGAAAAAACTCACTTTAAAAAATAACTAATGCTAACCTCACATTAATTACCTTCCTGAATCCTTTCAGACTCAATTGGGAAGTTTTTGGAGGATTGGGGCACATTTGAAACTTCCTTGAAAGCATTGGGGAGCCACAAGTCATCAGTTGATTTTTTAACATTTGGGCTGAATGCACCAAGTATAAGCTCAATTGAGACTTTTTCCAGCAGAGAGTGTTCTGGGGTTAGGGTTTTAACTAAAGCCCTAGCAGACTACTTGAGTGCAACCCAAATCCTTGTATTTCTTCTTCGCCTATATCATTTCACACCAAGTTGTTTGGACTTACATGTAGCTAAGATTGGAAAGCCTGTTCCTGTGATAAGCAATGGTTGTAAGGCCCAAATCTTTCTGAATCCTTCACTTGGGCATTTGGACTTAAGAGAAATTGGGGCTGTGAGGGTTTTCAACTTTATGATCGAGAGTTGCAGGTCTAGAATTTCATCTTTTGGCTGGCAAGACCATTTTCATTTTGCAAAGGGCACTCTTCCATTGGAAATTTGGAAAGTCTATGGGAAAGTTTTGAAGGGGCAAGGCCAAGACATGGGGCAATGGAGGCTATGGCCTTCGTGGCCTCTGTGTAATTCCAGGCCTGGAGTGAAAGTCCCTGAAATTATGAAAGTTTTCTGAAGTTTTCTGAAGTGTGTGCCACTGTAAAAGGATGTTCATGTCAACAAACAAGCTTAGCAAAATGCAGTGTGATTTTTCTTCAAAAGAGCAGCTATTTTGATGATAAGGTCAAGAGTTACATTTGCTTATTGATGTTTTTCTTGGAAACCACAGGATCAGAAAAGTGTATCCAGTAACTTGAGGATTGGTTCATAGAGAATGTCTGTGGGAGAACATTGGGGGTTGAGGAAATGACAACTGATCATAGTCCCTAGGGAAGAGAACATTAACTAACCTGGTTATAACAGCCAATTGTACGCGTTGATACCTGTCACTGACAGGTGCCAATTCCTAGAATCCAGTCCAGGTTTTTTACACTATTGGAAGTATTTTTTTCGTGTTAAATAGTAACATATATACCTCATGCTGCTGCTACCATGATTACGAAGAATTATTTTCAGATAAGCTTTAGGGATGCATGGTAGAAGAGTTTCCTAAAGTTGTCCATGAAAACATTAATTCCTCAAAATGAATTGAGCCGGCATACAGATCTAAAATTCTATCCAGGACAATTCAACTGCAATGTGACAACAGAGTTAAGTTCCTCTTCACCCCTGTGCTGTCGCCTTGGTGCCCCTTCAAATAGATTTCTGCTAAAATTTGTACGTCTCTCATTTTTCTCTCTATTTTTCTCTGTCTTTGCAGTCGCAACGAGGACCACATTAACTATGGGAGGTTATAATTTTGAAAGTGACGAACGATGGAAAGGGCTTTTTCTTGCAGCTCTACGCAAGGTAAATATTCTTAAGTGGCATGTAATTTTAAGCCTACATGTATGATCATCATTGGTGTTGCAGAGATGCCAACATACACGATTTGGGTGTAGCAACTACGATTTTGAGCCGTGAACCCGCCGCTACGATAATACTTCAACTAAATACGATAAACAAGCGCTGCCTAGTGTAAATGTACAAACATTGTATCATGATAACATAAAATAAAAACTTTAAATGTTGAATGCCGCATGGTTAAAAGTGAGGATAGCGGCAAATTCACACGCATTGTTGTGCTTATTTAGGTACCAACCCCATAAACTATCGCACTCAAGATTTGCCTACACTGGATGACACACCTAGCACAGAGACACAAGGCATTTTGTACAGCATACATTCTACAGTTGCATTTGTAGAGACTGGTTCCACGGTTTTTCGAACGCTTCACGTGTGTGGGATGCGGCGGCAAACAGACACTGTCTAGGGCCAATGATTTTCCGTTTCAGAAAAATGCAAATTCCATTTTTAAAAAACATGAATTCCGTTTCAGACAAAAAAAATTCCGTTTCAAGTTCTTTTAAGATTGTTAACACACAGGGAGTCAATATAAACTCAACTTTCAATTAATCAACGGCCGATTCATTTTCGGAGTTGGCAATTAAATTTTCTCAAGTAAATACTGCACTGATCGCTGCAA
>CM021526.1:20770617-20781869 GCA_010994315.2 Pisaster ochraceus | reverse complement strand
TTAATGAAGAATACTTTAATTTTCAATAGGTTTGGCTTTAATAACAAGGAAAAACTACGTTTTTGTCAATAATATTTATATTTTTTTACTCGTAATTCAAATCCCGTTTTCCGTTTCAAGGGGCAGATTCCGTGAATTCCGTCCGTTTTCCGCGATCGCGGAAAATCATTGGCCCTAACTGTGATAACTTTTATCCGCAAGCATTGCAAGCGCACGTTAATGTGGATTTTGTTTGAAACATCGTGATCGCAAATTGATTGTTTGGACTCTATTTTTAGCAAGGTCGCTTTGCATTAAGCAATTTTGGCTTATAGTATTAGTTTATATCATGTCATATGTTTCCTCTTTGTACGGCTTGGTGAGTTGTATGCCTAACCTGAACTTAAGTGCTCGGCGGTGCTACTCTTTTTCGGAATTCAATGTTGGCATCTCTGGTGTTGGGAGGATTACATTCGTCCAGTCCGCAAGTTTTCAGCAAACACATCAGTCGACCAATCAGTGAAACTCTTATGTATTTCAAACAAAAAGAACTTTTATACTTCCATAGTTTACAAAAGCGTTGTATGTGATTTTGTGCAGTCATATCTTGCTTCAGTTGTTCTGAACATTTCTTAACTGTTTTGAGTAGCTGGCGATGAAGATGAAAGAAGTAAGCTAGTTGAAACCGTCAGAATAAGACAAACACAATGAAGGGTACAACTTTGCATCTGTCATGATTGATAGTCTTTCAAATGGTTGTAATTTTGTGTAATAAGTGCCTGAAACCACTCAAAAAGTGTTTCAACGTGTGAATGGATATGTGCGGTCTTAAACTGAAAATAATTAGAGGTTTTTATTGTTCTTTTTAAAATTTCTTCAAATGATGCTACTGAAAAATAAGGTCCCTTTTTGGGGTCCATTTTGGATGGAAATGTGAAGGTGATATAAAGCAAACAAACAAAAACCCCAAATGAGCCAACTCAAATTGTTTCAAGTAAAAGCCTGCCTGCCCATTCACATCTTGATATACTCATCAGCTGGTTTCAGGTACTTAAGAATGTATTTTAAAATCATTGGAAAAAACTGCTGATATTATGTAGGCAACGTGGTATCCTTTATGGTGTTTCTTGTTGTTAACCAAATGGCTCTTCTCAGAGCAAATATTCCTAACAAGAAGATATTTTCCACATGTTTTTACCTGCAAAAATAACAAGAAAATGACTTAAACACATTACCTAATCAACTACAGATTAACCATCTTTTATGACATCAAGTCAAAACATGAATATATCAACCTCTTATTGACACTTCTTCCAGGTCCAGCGAGAGGTGCATCCCTCCCTCATTGTAGAGGAGGCAGCCCTAGAGTACATTGAGTCCCTGATTGTTAGACTATTGTCCATGCTCTGTGCTGGTCAACCCCACACTGTCCTGGACGTCGAGGAGCGAGTCCAAAGGGCTTTCCCTCATCCCATAGACCAGTGGGCTATCAGTGATGCCCGTAGTGCCCTGGAGAAAGGAAAGAAGAAGGCCCCACTTGTACTGCCTGTTGATAAGATTCATCCTCTTTTAAAGGTAGGTGTGGGAAGAGTACATGTAACTTTTTGGAACAATTCCATAGAGATGTTTAGCAGATAAAGTCATTATTTCATTACACATCCAACAGCACAATTAGCCCCAATAACAGGATGAATAGAACACGAGAAGAAGCTGTTATAGTTTTAGATGTGGGAGGAAAACCCCTATGGGAAGACCAAAGCAATCAGGTAGGGACTGAAAACCCAATTCACAAGCAAGGCTCTGGTCTGAGGTGGGATTCACACCGGGGTCCATAGAGGTGAAAGGCAAGGAAAGAAACCACTGAGCCAACCTGATCTCCAAGCTTGCTTGGTAAACATACATGTGTACATGTACATGGAATATTAGAATATTAGTGATTTTGGCTATGGAGGTATTCAGTTGAACGCAACAATTTGTGCCAGAGATTTTGCTGCTTGTGTTCATGAAATAGGCTGGGACTAAATTGACAGCTTCATTTACAGCTTTGCAAAAATCATTGCTTCGACCCATTTTGCAACATTGGCCAAATTCGAACAGGACCTTATTAATTCAGTGTTAGTTCCCCACTCACTTCCACGAATTACCAAACCCATTGAAATCAAGGTTCTTTGGTGTGTTTTTTTCCTGGATATTTGCCAATTTGGGCTCAAGCTTCAGTACTTGCTTGAACAGCATTGACTATTTACATAGGATAAACATTTTGATAGCACATGGTTTTAAAAGCTGCCAACAGCACCTTAGTGGGAGCCAAGGTTTTGAATTGCCCGTTTTACCAAATTTACAAATAGTTCCAGATGTTGGACTGATTTTGTTTTTCTTTGAATTTCTTTCCATGGGCTTGTGCACAATTCTGATCCAAACATTTTAGTGAAATGTAGTTGTTAAAAGGACATTGTACAATGGTTTGTAAAAAACCCAAAGCTTGTACACTAAGTATTTTTGTGATTTTCCCACATTAGGAAGGCTTGGGGTACCGTATTGACAGTCAAGTTTCCCTCTATCTAGTGGCCGTAATGGAATACATAGCTGCTGATATCCTCAAGGTAATCCTTCACTATTTAACTTTTTTTGACTGGAGAATTTTCATGCAGGGCAGTAGGCTACAAAAGTTGCACAGTTGTTTGTGTTTTGGGGCTGTTTTTAAAAGCATTTAAAACAAATATTCAGCTGAAACTGCATGCATGTTGCACAATTTAGAGAGACCGCCCTGGGCATTGAACTTTCAACCATATTAACGTACAATTCATCAACAGGATTTGATTGGGTTTGATGGACTTTAAAAAATGCAACCAAATGTGTGTTGAAATAGATCAGGAAAACTGATTTGAGTATTCCACTTCTTCGGTTGTCAAGATTACAAAATACTGGTCTTTGGTTTTTGATAGATTTAGATGAGGTTTTACTTAAAATGTCACCTTCACTAGTAAACCAAACAAGTTCTAGAGAATACTAGGGCTGTGCATCATAATTTATATTGATACCTGTCATCACTAACCCCTGGAAAGTGCTAAAACACAACATTGATTGTCTAACCAAATGTGACTGCTCTTCGAGCACACTTGTTAAAAACTTTTGAGCGCTTGTAGAGTACTTGTTGGGCGCTTAGCATGCATGAGTCAAAATGCAAGTACTTTGACACAATTCACTTCATGTTTTTACGTGGTCACCCTGAACTGCATACACAAGATTAAAGAAGAACGAGAGGGGACCAGTTGCTCTATGGTTTGATGCCTGTATCACAGAACGGTTTAACAACAGAATTAACTAAAATATCCAATACATCTGGATATATTTCAAAGGCACATTTCCAGAGGGGTGTTTCGACAGATGTAACCAGTAACTGGTTCAGTTATTGGCTCATGATTAATCAATAGCCAATTCAGCCGAAACAGTTCTTGGTTTGACTGTGAAAACTCGTCCCTGGGGTTATGATCGAGCAATTCATTCTGGGGAAAGGTGGTGCAGCAAGATCGTACACCACTGGGAATGAGGTTGTCATCAGGGAAGGAGACAGCAGATATTACAATTGGAACTTAAATGACAACCACTTGTAAATTTGACAAGATACCTTGTAGTTAATGAAAAAACCCAAAATGAATGAAGGATATAGGCAGATACGGTGAACAAAAACCGCCATTCATCTCCCCTGGCCTTGTCATTTCCTGTGCAGTCCAACCATGCCCTTCCCCCAGTGCAAAGATTGTCTCTTCTGCTCCAATTATTGAATCTAATGAGCCTCCTGGGAGAAGCATTGTGTAAAAGGTGATCGACTCCTACCATTGTACTAACTCCTGATGAAAAAAAAATGTAACAGAGAATATTAAGATGTACTTACTGGAAAAAACCCTCACATAAAATAGTAGGCAGGGAAAAGGGTTAAGATAGACTAAAAGCTAATAATCCCCGTTTTGAAGAGTTAGTTCATATTCATCCTCGAGTTTTCAATACACACACCACACAGACTGTAAAAAGTTCAGTAAATTAGAAGGGCACGTTTAAAGGAAGGGTACATGTACACCTTCCGTAATTACTCCAAAAATTAATGACCATAAAAATGTCCTTGGTAAGAAGCACTGGAGAGCTGGAGAAACGGCACCCTTTGAAGTGATGTAGTTTTAGAGAAAGGGGTAATTTTTTCACCCCAACAGTTGATTCTGAGAAAGGAGCTTCAGGAATGAAGCCTTTCTCCGGCATCTGAAAGCACACAATTCTATGCAACAAGGGTGGTTTTTCTCTCATTATTTTACTGCAACTTTGATGATCAATTGAGCCCAAATTTTCACTGGTTTGTTATTTTATGTATAATGTTGGGATACACCAAGTGAGGATACTGCTCTTTAACAATTACCAAAAGTATACTGTGCCTTTAAGAGAAAAAACGGACAAATATTTTCTCTGTTTTGTCAGGGATTTTTTGTACATTATGCTTATTTTGCTTGCAGCAATTGAAATAAGTAAATGTGTTTTGTGAGGTCTTGTCAAACATTGTTTCCCTCGACTCTGGAGGATTGGTACTGGTACTTTTGTGAGCTTTCAGATTGAAACTAATCAATTTGATTGGTTATAATTACCAATATTGTACATTGTCTTCAAGGATTACTAAAAGAATGTAAGGACAATTGTTGATAGGTTATATTTTCTGGTGTCGCCACGTAGGTGTAAACCTTTCAAAGAAAAAAAATAAATTTAAAGTGCTGTGCTGTCCTACATTAGCAGTATCCGCCCTTTTAGTCAAGAGTCATAATTATGCATCAGTTATTTCTTGTAAGAGTGCCGTCGTGTTTCGCTGTTCCTGAACAATTTGATGTATTGATTTCTGCCTGCTGTAGAACTTAACCACTGTACATGAATACTGAATTGTGCAAGATACAGTATGCCCAATAGATAGATTGCAATATGACGTAAATCGGCCGTCTTTACGGGCAATTTGGAACACACAGTCCTGCGTTTTGCACGAGAACGGCGTGCAGCACGTGACATTTCACAAAACTCATTGCAGGATTGGTTAGTAAACTGCGCGGCTGCGTTAATAATTTGAGCGCTTGACGCGCCTGCAAGCCAAAGTGCAATTTGCCCGTAAAGATGGGGTCTATTGGGAACTATCTATAATGAAGGTACACACATGTACAGGAACAAGCTCCTCCTGCTTTTTAAAATTGTTTCAAAGGGGTCATATGTAAGAATTTGATGTCCAAATTTCTTGGGGAGGGAATGACAGCACCATCGATAAATTTGTTTTGCGGAACAAATATTTTGCCCTGAACCAGTCTACCAAAATCTTTCCCATTGGTTTTTTGACAAACTCGCTCATCATAGGGGACTGGTTTCCCGACATTAACAAAGATCAAGATCTGCACATTTTGATGTGAAGTGTGGGTTCTCAATTAGAAAGTGTCTCAGAACCAACATTTGTTCCTGGAAGAGATTAACTCCACTTGCTCGTTACCTGTAAGTTACTTACAGGGTTTGTCCTTAACGTTTTTATTGACTAGCCAGCAGGACCAGCTAGCTCGTCGTTTTACTAGTCTGCCAGCTTTTTCACTAGTTCATATTTCATATTAAATAAAGATGTTTTTCAACATTGAAATAGCCTGCCGGATCACTTAAAAAGAATTCTGACTGGTCCATGAGTGTTTGGCCAGTGGACCACTGTTAAGGGATAGCGCTGACTGGCTCCCTACACTGTGCAAAGCATCAAATCTTACTCACCATTCAGATGCAATATAATTCCGGGAAATTGAAAAACAGATTTTTACAAAATGCCTATTTTTATAATATAAGGGTGTCCTACCAAATTAAACATATTGTTTTTGTGCAGAAAAAATAATATATTGTCAGGAATTGGGTGTTTCTCGTAGTTGCAATTAATTTCTGTTTTTTTCCTACAGGTTTGTTTCACAATTATGCTAGCTGCAATAAAAATATAATAATGGTTGTAATTATTTTCCGTTATTATTACGTACATATGCAGGCTGCTAAATATGCTGAGATTTAATTGCCTGAGTTTAAAAAAGGGTACTTTCATAGTGATGTTACATAATTGTGCGGAATAACGTTAAGTTTGTCCAATGGACTGGCATGTTTTGCGATAAAGTGTGTGATATTTTCTACATGTAAGCTAGAAAAGTTTTCTTAGTGTTTGGGATGTTATATGAGTTTTCATGTTAACCCTTTTGAAATGTTTGTTTTGAGAACCTTCTCGCATGACAAATTGTTCTTCCGATTGAAAAAAAAAAGGAAGAACCATGATGGGTACAAAGGAAAAAAATGTTGTTGAGATAGCGAGGGCAGTGAGGAGATATAAGAATTAGAATATTTGTCTTCAAGTCGTTATCCGTAGTGGGACTTGGATGTCAGTTCTTTAAGAGCTGAGCCTTAAACGTCATCTCTCACACCCAAGAGGCTGAGACTGAAATGTCAAAAGCTTTTCTGGGAGCCTTTGAATAAAGAAGCACATGTACAGACACTGTCCACAAGACCGTGGGTTAAATACCGTTTTAAAGGGTGTAGCCTATTGGCTATTATCGGGAATATCATTTTGGAACAAACCTGAAACCTTTCTGGGCAATTCCTCATGTTACACAAGACCATTCACACAGAGATTTTTGTGTGAGTGGTTTCTCTTGGCTTAGATATATTGAAATTTGTTGCTGGTTTAATTTTCAATTAACTTTGTTCCTTATGGATGGTCTTGTTGCAGAGTAAATGTAATCAGAAATTGTTCTATCTGATTGTTTGTCCCAGTACAGCAGTACAGTGTTCATTGTATTTGTTTTCATGGAGAAAGGGTAAAATTGATGGATTACAGCATTTATGTGTGTGCTTGTGCAAGCAATTTTTAAAACAAGTTAGCCACCCACCCGCCTCCATTCTCCCCACCATTCCAAGATGTTATTAACAAAAGTATGAACTTTCACAGGTTGGCTTCCTTGTATTAGGCATTGCTGTATATAGAAATGTGTAAAAGTACAAGCATTTTGCACAAAGGACACCACACTCTTTAATACGAAGCACCCATTAAAGGTCAACAGATTCTCGCTCACCTGTCCTGCAGCTCCTTGTCCTTAGTTTAGTGTCCGAGACAAGAAAGCATGGAGAGTCCCACTTGTATTAAGGTCCAAAACCTTTGTATTCTAAATTTGGGTTTGGATATTACAAATGTCAGCTTATTTCTTTGGGATCATCCGTTCCGACAAAGAGTTAAGTTAAATGTCAGGCTTCTTTTATCCACTCAGTAATGCCGCAGACGTCCGGTTCTGTTGTGTTTGGTCAAAATTCCAGCTTAATTCATGCCTGGCGCTTTGTTCTCAGAAGAGCGAGGCAATTTATGTCATGGTAAAGGGCACCTTTATGAGGAAAATTGTAATTTCTGCACTAACATTTCGAGGGCCACCAAGGCATTATGACCAAGATTATGGAAGCAATTACCTCCGTTAAGTATGAGGCCTACTTATTGAAAATAGCCGGGGTTTTTTCAATGTGGGATGAGATGAATTTTGTTGATCATTTTTTAATACATTTGTACAGTTCATCCTGCAAAATGCGATTGTGACCTGAGACAATCTTTTAAATCCATAGACCAACTCTCTGAGTCCAGTGTGCTTGCTCGTACACTTATCGTTAAGCGAAGGGGCTTGCCCCGGTGTTTCTGGCATGGTTGGCAATTCCATGCGCACAACCGACCCTGCCCCTGTGACCCCTGAGAAGGGGTGCTGTTGCAGTACCGTCAAGACAAGACAAGACAATTTATGGACAAATTATGGAAAATTGTACGATACTCTGTCAACATTCAAATTTAGTATATGTGCATGTAGCTCTTTGAAAATATGTGAATGATGCACATAGTACATGTACCTGCCGTCAATGAAAAACATGAACTTAAAATTTATGGAAATTTGTTCTTATATTAAATGTACACTTGCTCTAATACACAACATTTTTAAATGCTTTAAATTTAAATGTTGCAAAATATTCAGAAGAAGCTCCAAGTCTTTGCTTTTATGTACATGTGTGTGTATAGTTTCTAGCTTTTTTGAAGAAAGTCTGCACAATTTGCTTCAAAATCAAAGCCAAAGCACATTCTGCATTTACAGTGGAATGATAAGCATTGGCAGCTGTCCCGTACTATGCTACACAAGATAAATTCAACCCCTGGACCACCACTATACTTCCTGGTTTGCTCAATTACAACCCTGGGACTCTGACTGACTGAATGAAAGAGACGTCATCGCCGTCGATGAAACTACTGCCGTAGCCCTCGTTTACCGTAGCAATTTCTGTTCCTTTGTCATGATTTGCAATAATTGTCATTGTTGAACTGCAGTTTTTGTTTGTTTTGTTGTTGTTGTTTGTTTTGTTTTTTTGCACTTGCAAGCTCTTGCCTTTGTGCTGCTTGTAGTTTTGTATTGCCAGTGCATATCTGATTTTTAAATGAATTATCCTTTTTTCTTGATGTCATCACTTTATTCAAATCATATTTTATTTGGTTTGTGGTAAAAGGAATCTCTTTGTGGGACAGAATGTACGTGCTTTCCAACTTATAATGATTAATGGAATAAGTGTGGTGTCATAAAAATAAAAGGGGGCACAAATCTATAGAAATTTCCTGACTGTCGTGTTCACATTGTAATGCAGAGTTCACATGTAAGATTTGATGTTATCTACTATATTTATGGAGGGATACAATCTGTCATAGTACAAATTATTTTCTGCAGATCTTGTACAACAACATACATGTTTATTGCACAGCAATAAAAAGCTTTCTAAATATTTGTACCTCACACATTTTTAATGAGAACAATAAAACGAGTCAAGTGATTGCTCGTGTTATGACAAAGCCTTAAGTGCAACCATCATGTAAGTCATGCTGAGTCTTTTAACGGACATTTACATAAAGATCTTTTGATGGTTTGCACAAATGTACATGGTCAAAGCTCTGTCACATTGCACCATCGCGTGAATAAAGTGTCTGCAGTTTTTATCTAAAAAATTTTGATTAAACAAACTTTAACTTTTAGAAATATGCATGAAATAAGCTGCAGGGGAACCTCTGTGAAAGTTTTTAAAATTTAGATTTTTTAATTTTTTTAAAGTAGTTTATGAACCAAGAATGGAATAAAACATAAATACACAGCATGTAATGATCCTGTGAAGGTTATGGAGCTCATGTATGGATATGTACCTAATTAGGTGAGCATTTTTGTCAACAAAATCCCACAGCGCAACTGGTTACCCCCCTATTGATCTGTCAAATGAATTTCTCATTTTGTTGGTTATATTTTGAAATATTAGAAATTTACACTAGCTCTCTTAATTTTTGTTTGGACTGCCTCAAATTATCTCTTAAAAAAAAAAAACTTATCCTGAATAAATTTTTATCTGACATGTTTTCCTTCAATTGCATTATTCTGTAATATTTTGAAACAAAGATCGTTATTCACAGAAGACCACTGAGATATATTTCAATTGCTCTATTCTGAGGTTGATTTTATCGAGCTGTCATACGATGGCGTCAGTTGCATTAACATGAGTGTTGCGGCTAACATCCATGGTGCATCCACGCCACTCTGCCACAGATACCATGTGTCTGTACGCAACATTAATAATTAATGATAGTCAAACAATCGTGTGCCCTGCAGTAGTTGTGCCAGGGTTCTCTGGCTCAGCTTGAACCCTTGTATGTAAATAAGACCTTCCCTAGATTCACAGCCCTGGCGTGGTGCCAACTTCTGTTAGCAGTAGTACACTTCTTTTTCTTCTATTTCTTTTTTTCTCCTGGAGAATCGGGAGTTTCGTTTTAAAATCAATTTATTTGGATACGAGTGATTTAAATTGTGTTGAAGCTGAATGGCGTGAAATAATGTTGAGTTTGGGTTTTTGTGTTTGACAAAAGATGAACTGGTCCTTCTCAGTCATGTCAGTGGGACAGGCTGATGTGAATTGTTGCCCTAATTAATTTGTATGGATGGCTGGCTCATGATTGTGCAGATCAAATTTGAGTTTTTATGGTTGGATAATTCCCTTTTGTTTCGGAGATTTGCTCATAGGATTTAGTTTGACAAAGGGCCCCTAGCAATCTGCCAGTTGTGTTTATCTTTGCAGGAAAGGAACTTAACAAATTACACCTGCAATCGAAACATTTTTACTGCTAAGGGTGTGGACTAAATGCTTATTGGGTAAAGATTTCCCATTTACAGGCCTATGATTGCATTCAGGGCAATCCCACCTCCATTGCATTGTGCTCCAAAACAGTAGGTGTTCAATCACAAGTAGCAAGTTAGCGAGGGCTTTTTATACAGCGTAACATACGTAACAGAAAAACGTAACACACGCAACACAATCTTCATGATTGCACAGTCCAAACTGACTACAACATTTCCGATGATGACTTTTTGGAAAAGGACACATTCCTTCAACACAAACGGCAATATTTCTATTCCAAAGCCTTCTAAATGCAATTCACAGAGTTTGACCACACGAACGAACGAATGAATGAATGAATGAAGAAATGATCAGACATGAACAGATACTCAGAGAGTTGGTTAAAAGATTATATCAGGTCACAATCACATTTTGCAGAATGTACTGTAGGTAACAAAATTCATCTCATCCCACATTGAAAAAACGACAACAATTTTCGATAAGTAGGCCATATACTTAACGGAGGCAATGGAGGAAATTGCTTCCATAATCTTGGTCATAATGCCTTTTTCAACATGAATCTTTTCTTTCGTTCTTCATGTTTGTCTGAAAAACACACTTATCGCTTACGAAAAATCTTGTGAAGATGTCAAAATATGTCCTCAACAATTTTTTCAAATTATACATATATTAAAAGTATGATCATGTAAGAAGGTTTTTAGTTTGATGATTGTGAAAAGATGGGCCTAGCATTTTTGTCTGCATGCAGTGCAACACATGATCCTGTTGGATCTGCAACACAATTAACATTAAATGGGCCGCCAGTACATGAAACGATATTTTGGCCAGTACACAGAATTTGTTTTGTGCTTAGCTTGGTTTTTTTTCCTTCTTTTTTTTGTGGTTTTGTTTCCTCTGGCATCCCAATGAAATTTAGGCCTTGGTTTTGGCTTTGGTCCTGCTTCTCAATTTTCTAATATTATAGGGGAAGTGCTCCTGTTCCTGAAATGAAATAATGAAATTCCAGGCTGGGTAAACGGCATTTATTTCCAGTCACTTTTGCAAGCATCCCT
>CM021526.1:20753601-20770438 GCA_010994315.2 Pisaster ochraceus | reverse complement strand
CATAGAGCTGCCTAAGCAGAAAACATTGCTTAACAACTTGCTGCTAAGCTAAAATGAGCAGGATACCAGTAAGAGATTGCACATCTGACATTGTATTTTGGCTGGTAAGCAATATTTTGTTATGCGTAGGCTACTTTTTTCTGCTGAAGCAGCAGTATGAAATTTTTAAACAAACCCTGATAGATCAATTGTTGGCAAGGTGCTGTAGAAGCTTCATACTCTGGCCAATACGAAAGGCATTTCAACCCTTGATTGATCAAATGTTCCTTTTAAATCCGTGTAGGTTATTTGTGCTGAAATACTGAATACTAAAGTGTGCAATGTCCTGAGTGAGGTTGGCTTCATGTAGATGGACAGACCGGTGCATTTGCATGAACCACTTGGGTTTTTTAAGGTATAAGGTTATCATTATAATGTTTGCAGAGCTGTGTCTTTGAGTAAGTTTAAATACATGCATTGAACGACTACAAAGAGAACAAATGCGCTTAAGTCGTGTTCATTAATGAATGAGGCAGAGTGCATTCTAAAAATTTGGTTGGACACATTCATTTTCGTTAATTAAAACAAATTGTGAATTATGGACAAATGTGAATTATTTTGGTTTTACCCTTGTACCCTCGTACTTTTACCCTTGTACTGATGTGTCATGCGCTTTCTAATTTGTCTTACGGGAAACAAAAATCCACAGGCGAACTACTCGGGTGGGATTCAAACCTATGCCCCCTCGCAGTCTAGAGAATTTTATTTACAAATTTACACCTCATTATACCAACAAGATGTGCACTAAAAGAAGAATTCAGTGGTTGTTTGCTTTTATTACCAATTCCCTTTGTACGTATCTTCAACTACCATTGCTAGATTTCTTAATCCATTTTAGATTCGCTGAGGCTCACTAATTGAGGTTCATTTGCACTTTGCTGCACTTCCTTCAAACCCCAGGTGTGCCTGCTGTAGGGTTCTGAAAACTTACTCTAGGCCGCTCAATTTCCACCCACGTTCAAATCCTAGAGTGTACAAGAAAAGGTGAAATGAAATGAAAGATGCATTTAATTTATTTGTTGCTGCATGATGTTTCTGTTGAGAAAACATGTTTTGTCTAGGTATACGTACATAAAAGTATTTGTTCTGAAGTTTGGGAACTTTAAGGTGCTATTGTTTGGCACTTTTCCTCAAAAGCTCAGCACGCCGAATTCTAGCCTTTGACCTGCTATCGGCTTTAGATGAAATGTGTGCAAATGGTGTGCTAGCCCGAACATCCGAAATCACACTTCAAGGTGCATGAATAATGCCAGATACCGACCTTTAGAACCTGCTGATTGTGTGCCAGATGTACCTTTGACCCACTTAACTTTTGAATAACGTAGTGCTGTGGGTACACACATGCTCATATACACGTACTTATGTTGGGTGTGCACTACACAGTGTGACAGTGACATGGTCTATCCCAGATCTAATGAAACAATTGGGTTTGTAAGGCCAGTGCTCCAGCCTTGCCACGCGCAATATAGATACCTCTCGTAACTAACCCCTAGTAGGGATGTACTGAAAAACAATGCTGATTGGTTCCCAAAAGCGCCTACTTTGTGCGCACGCTTGTTAAAAAACTTTTGAGCTCTTGTACTATGGTGCTTGTATGGCGTGGCCTTTACCCCTGGGAATGAGGCCACTAGTGCCTGTCATTATCCTTATGGATAAAGGACAGGGGACCAGTTTAATGGTGTACATGCATGCATCCCTGAATGAGAGACGTTGAGACACTAGGTGGCAGCAGACATAGCAGATAATTTCTAATTCTGTGGCATGCACATACTTGCAAGAGCGGTGTAGCTTACCTGGTAGGTCTGCTTTGCCACCTAGAAATCGCAAACGTTTCCCCAGAGGCCTGCATGATCATTTGCAGAGTTGCACCGTCTTAAGTCTTAGTCCCTAAACACAAAGGTTCTATTTTTGGTAACCCTGTTGGGTGTGATGGGAGTAATTTCAAGTAGCAAAGAATCTGCTTGTGTAATCATTTGCGGGCACATTATGGCCCAATGACATTCAGATATACTCTCTGAGGTACATGTAAGCAGACTAATTTTGTTCGTTTGCATCGGCTGCAACAGTCTCACTTATGGTAATGAAAAAGCTGCAGTCAGTTCTTTAATTGTGATGTCCGGAACTAAGAAATACTGGTTAACTATCAGTTTATGGTTAATTTTTGCATCTGCAGCATGTTAATAATTTAGCCACAGGAGAGTTGCTTATTATACGGTAACTTTTAAAAACAATGAGAAAAGAGCCAATATACTAGAGCAGGTTGAGAATATTTGATGCTAAGAATGGGTCAGAGAAAGGCTGAGGAAATATCACCTTTAAACAGTCACGGGATACATGTAGATGCTGTGCTGCCTGGAATACAGGGTATGTGTGTATAGAACGCCGTATGTATTACTTTAAGCAGATAAATGAGATGCCACATGTGTACTCATGTACATCAGACAAGAGATCCACAATATTATTAACCCTGGTGGTTTCATTGGACATTGATACATGCCAATTTTTCCTGAAACTATACCTTCCTGCTCCGACTATTGTATCAACAGCTAGGCCTCTATGTACATGGATTTATTTTTGTGTGTTTAGCTGCCATTTTAGGTCTTACTAAATACAAACTCAATCCTCATGGGAAAACCATTTGAGTGTACTCCTGGTTGAAGAGGAGCATTGTGAATGTGGGTTTTCCATTGCTTGTGGTTATTTATAGTGAAAAACATGTTTGCAAGTTTTTGAATAGCATCATGTTCATTTTAGGGATAGGTCTAGGGCATTGTGTATTTTTTTTGTGGATATAAAATGAGAACTATTTGGTGCTATGTTGTAATGGCAGATGAAAGGAATCGACGTCTTTAGGAAACCATGGCGCACTTTAAAGAGGGGCTCAAGGTCAAATTCCGTTTTGCGATCCACTCATTTTCCAATAGATAGAGGTCTTATGAGAATGGGAAAGATTTGTACAACTCTGTAATCTCCGATTAAAACGGTGGAAAATGCCGCCGTGTCAGTACCTTTCAAGTGCAATTTTTTGTCAACATCCAAAAACGCTTGATGGTGTCACATTTAAATTTAGGACCTGTACAGTTTTGTGCAGGGAATAGTTAGGTCGTTCTTGAATTTGGATGATCAATATTCAATCCAAAATGGCATTGAATTTGACCTTTTAATTGGTGCAGAAATTTCTCTTTGAAATGTACAGACCCATTTGTTGTTTATGTCTGATAACGTCATGTTCCAAATTGTGCTCTGAAAGAGTACCAAATAAAATGATATTTCACACCATTTTAATGTTAATGTTAATGTTTGTAAATGTTTCCCAACTTTCATTAGGGCTCTATCTAGTGGAAAATGAGTGCATCACAAAAGTATTAGCGTCCCTCTTTAAAAGTTCCACAAACCACAGCTTGTGCCCACGCTGTACAAACACTAATCCTGTATTTAGGGAAGTAATGTTCGTTGATCAAGACCTGTTTGTGATATTGTTAATCTTTGATGGAATCAGGGTGTGCCTGTTACACAATTCATGCACTTTCTAATCAGGCTTTGAAGTCCCATAAGTGATGGTTAGAAATTAATACTTTAGTTCCTTGTCCTCATTTGTGTTTAACTACAAAACTGTTGCCAGTACACAGACATCTGTTAAGTAATTGGCTGGGGTGGGAAGGATTCAGACTAGTCTGGTCCTTTTTTATGAATTTAAAATTAGGACTGTCATTATCTCTCTGAGTACAGGGAACCCAGACCCGGGGCTTCATTCCTGTAAAGGCAATGCAGTTTTACCTTTGGAATGGGAATCTCTATCAGCTAAATTTGACTTTTCTACTGGTAAATTCCACCGGGGAACTACGGCAAAGACAGGTGCAATGAGGCAATTGCTGTTGCCTCTGTGAACTATCAGGTCTGGTGACCAAGACAAAGATGGTCAAACTGCCAAGCATTAATGCTGCTGCAGCTTTGGGTCTAGCTGAAATACCATTAGCCTCTTTAAAGGCTTGTGCCAGAAGCACACAAATCAAAATTTGCAGTTAGTCCCTTAGCCAAGTAGAAGCCATGGTGACAAAAGCCCTTAACCCTACACACGTAAATTTAGCACTTTTTTTTTGTTCAAGTTGATTATCACTCAATCACCACATGGGTTTTGAATAATGGAATAGTTGTGATGTAAGGCCGTTTCCCAATTGGTGGCTTTGGCTACAGCTACGACTGTTGCTCAGGGTGTTGCTAAGGACGCCCTACACTTCAACGCTTGATGACGCTTTGATCTAGCCAGAGCTGTAGCCGTAGCCGCCAATTTTGACACGACCTAAGCATGGTGTAGCAGCATTCTTTTAATGAGTCGGATTGATTTCCCAAAGGCAAAGCCCTGTTTGTATACTATGGTCTGGCGAAGCAGTGGACCAACAGCGACGTAGGTCTTGACTGGAAGCGCAAGACCTTCTCTGCTTCTGCATGGTAGATCACTTACTCCCCCATAAGAAGTCAAGGTGAAGTGTATCTACACCTCTGCAATCATTCGATGGTTATGAATGACGGTTTAGTTCACCGAGGATACGCTATTTTTAAGTGTATTTTGCCATGTAAGGGTATGGATTGAAGCAACAGTCTGTTGCGGGGAAAAGATGTCGAAAGCTCAGGAGGGATACAGACCTTTTGCCAAGTAAACTGTGTGTTCCTGTATTTTATGAATATATTACATTTTAGAAACACTGTTGATCTGTGTGAGCTTAGTAAAACCTGCTGTGCCCATCTGAGTAGGGATCCCTGCATTATGTATTTACAATTATAGCAGTGATGATCATTTGAAGTACAGGGGCCAACCTACTTCCCAAGCAGCCTCTGTTTGGTCCATAAACATAATTATGACAAAACGATATCACATAGCACACGTATACATGTTATTTAGATCGACCAATAGAAAAAGTACACCATTTTGTCATACGTGTGGGTCATGTGATGTAATTTTGCTATACACTTGTGCCAACAGCAGGGCACAGAATGTGGCTGAGCTCAGTGTACTCCAGTTTCCATTTGTATGGTTTGATCTCACATACTTTTATGGCAGACGGACACCTGATAAAGGCTGCTCAATTATACAATTCTCACTTTCCTTGCAAATTTGACTCATCTCCCATATCCATTTGTTTATTTCGCCCGTTATCCAGTTGGCAGGCAACTATGTGAAGAATATTCGCCACATGGAAATCTGCTGCCAGGACATCAAAGTGGCTATGTGTGCAGACAAGGTAAGCCAGTATTTCTATCGATCATTATGTAACTTTTTTTATTCCCCCCTTATTCAAGTGTCCTCTGCATGACGAGTTAAATTAAATAGCTAATAAGGAATTCCCCAATTAAAAGCATTCTCTGTTTAGGATGGATTTGAAACTTTGCATGGTGGGAATACAATCTAATAGAGTATGCTTCTGAAGACAATCGGAGCATATTGATTGTATCGTTGCATTGTTCCAGTACTGTTTCTTTTCAGAACTCAAAGAGAGAGAGATTCTTAGATGGTGTTACTGCTAACCTTACTACAGTCAACTCTCATTATAACAAGATCACTGGGAATGGCCAAATTACCTCTTTATAACATGAACATTGTTGTAAGAGGACAGCAAAACAAAGAAACACACAGCATAAATGAGATTCTGGACTTCAGAGTGTACTCTTTATAAGCAGAACCTCTTTATAACGATGCTCTTAATTCCAGTGTGACAGACACTTCTGTGTGGCAAAAGTTCACAAAACTCAAGAGGCAATATTCCACTAAAGATATCCGAAAGAAAATCTGATTTTTCTGTCCATTGCTTCATCTCCCTGTTTCGGTGTAAGGTTTAGTCTGTTTTCCTATTGTACAGGCCACCCTTTTTGGCACTTGAAGGGTTTTAACTGGCCTGGAAAGAAAGACAGGAGAAATACCATTATGTGTAATTTGTTTGGTAATGGGGCGTCTATAATTCCTACACGATTCAGCACATCAGAAGGTTCAGAAAGACTGCTTCATCTTGTTGAAGCAGAGAAGCCCAGACCTGCTGTGCAATATGAATCTCTGCTCCAGTAATATCACAACCTTGGTCTGGATTTATTCTTGCAGGTTTTGATGGAGATGTTTCACCAGGACAATGATGAGGTCTCAATGTCGTCGCTGGCCCTCGAGGACGGAGAGGAGTTGGACGACCGCACCGGCACGCTCAAGTATGAGGAGGTGGTCAAAGACATGATACTGGAAGAGACGCAGTACATACGGGATCTGAATCTCATCATCAAGGTCTTCAGACGGCTGTTTACTGCTGAGCCCAATCTATTCACCGAACAGGTGCAGTGGTTATTTGAAACAGCTTGCTAAAAGTTTATGTAAAAATCTTCCTTGGTTGTTCATTAAATATTTGAGTATTAGATGATCAATGCATTTATCATTTCCTTTTATCTCAGTGTGCTATTGGACAAAGGCTAGTTCAAGGCTGCAGGCCTGGAATTTTATCTTTGAGAGGGCAAGACCATTTTCATTTTGCAAAGGGCACTTCCACTGGAAAATCTTAAAGTCTATGGGAAACTTTTGAAGGGGCACCAGGGCCAAGAGTAGGGGCAACAGAGGCCATTGCCTCCATGTCATTCCAGGCCTGAGGTTGCCACCTCTTCAAAATGTCCCCAATGATTCAATGCATCTAATTCTAGCCATGATATTTTGTTTGACCAAAATCAGCAAAAGGCAGGAATGCCTTTGAATTTGGGTTGTTGCTTTTATTTTCAGAGCTAAAACCGGATAATTCTCAAGTGAACAAAGATAATAGTTTGTTAAACCAATTTGTTCAGTAAAAGTGCACAAAAGAGCACCTTTAAGTGTTCGCTTCTAAATATGTTTGTGTCCGTTTTTATCGTTGTGTGATTCGTCACAGGAAGTGGAGGCCATCTTTGCCAACATGCTCGACATCCACAGCATCTCGGTATCCTTCTTGAGTCAGTTAGAAGATGCAATGGAGATGATGAATGATAATAGCTCCTACACTGCCATCGGGGAATGCTTTGAAGAAATTGCAGAGGTAAACATCCCAGTTTTCTGTTTTAAGGTTTTTGAATTGGTATCAAATTGTTTGTTGACAAGTTTCAACAGGCACGCAACATCTCAACTGGTCAACCGATGCCATCTTCGATGAAAAATAATACAGTGCCATGGCAAACTGAAAGCACTACTTACAAAGTATTGAGTGCTCGGCCTTCTCTGATTTGTTGCAATAGACGCCTTGCATTGGCCACCATCGCTGGGATCAAACAATGGAAACGTGCTGTGCACACGCCGCACACAACTCTCAACCAATCGTAGGTCTTTATTGATCTCAGTGAGGGAGCTGTTTGGGCTTTTGGCAACATATGGGAGGGGTCTATTACAAAATTGCATATTTTTCTGTTAAATCCAGTGACAAGCTTAGTTAAAAACGGTCATGTGCACTCTGAATGAGTGTATTACATCTACTACACTGCCGGCTAGGAATTCTTTGAAGAACTTTTCAATGAACACCTCCTAGTCCAGGGGTGCGTTTTCGCGGCTGTAACCAATAACTGTTTCGGTCACCGACTCTAGTGATTAACCAATGGCCAAGTCAACCGAAACAGTTATTGGTTACGACCGCAAAAAAGCACCCCAGTGGTCATTGGAAGGCAAAGCTTACACAAAATATATCATTTCTATTTATAAACAGAGTTGGTTTTGCTTACCATTCATGAATTATATGGTTTTACTTTATTCAAAGCTCTGTAAGTTTCAGAAATCAACCAGAAATAAGATGTAGTGAAAAGATTTGTACCTTTCTTTTTGGTTTTCCCTACAGGGTGAGGAGTTTGAGCCGTACATCCCATATGCAAACCAAATCCTGAACAAGGATTGTAGAAGTACCCTCAATAGGCTACTAGCCAGGCCAGAGGTTGTGCGTTACTTTCAGGTACTAATTGAGCTGGGGTCTGCCCTTCATTTGATCACTTTTCTAGCCAACCGGTCACAATTTCATAGAGCTGGTTAAGCACAAAAAGTAACTTAAGCTCAAAACAAATTTTCTTACTAGATTAAGGTTACCAGTCAAAATACCATGTCACATGTATCATTAGCGGCTTGCATCTTGCTTTTATTTGTGCTTAGCAGAAAATTGTCAAGCAATATTGTCTGCTCAAGGAGCTCTATGTAATTGGGCCCGGTCTTTTTGAGAATTTTACTGGGCCTCATCTTGCAGTTAATTCCCATAAGAAAACAAAAACCACGATTTATTTTGTGGATGATAACCAATCTTGTTTTTAAAGCTTTTATGAAAGAGAAATTTTGAGAAATTTATGACATTCAAGCAAACTATAACCAATCATCGTTTGTTTCGTGAGGCAAATGCATCCTGAAAGCTATAAGCTTTGTTCAATTCACACACCCTTCGATATTCTATGAAGATTTGCAGTAACATCTTGCTACACAGCCGATTCTTCTCAGAGCAATGACAACTCGTAGAGAAATAAATTTGTGTGCATGGTGTAACTGCAAATCTCACTAGACTGTAATAGCTTGTATTTAAATATCTATTAAAACTTGTAGTGGCTCTCAAAAGAGCGGTTAAACCCACAGTATTACAACCTGTTTTATCAAAGTGCAGTCATCTTGGTTTTTCTTCCTTCAAAATCAACGAAACCAAAATCAGCATTTTATGTTAATGTCTCCCTTCCAGGGGTGAAGTGAGAAGGTTGGGGACGTGTAGATAAACAAGGAGTGGGTGATAGAATACTCTGCCCATGAGGAGGAGGTTGAATCCATGTTCTGCTTATTTCAAGATTGCATTTCCACCATGTAAAGTTCACATGTCTCAATTCCTTATATCCTACAGCTCCGTGATAACTTCAGGGATGCAGTTGCCTATGTCCTGCCTAAGCTACTACTAGAACCTGTCTACCATTGCATACACTATTTTGACGTCTTAAAGGTGAGCCAAAGAAGTTTCTCTTCTCTGAAGGTTTCCCTTAAAAATATTAAAAGATCTTATGCACATGATGTCATATGAGTAGGGCGCTCTCACCAAGAGTTCAAAAGGAGGTTGTTCAATGGCCAATTATGTGTGCTGCCTGTACAGATCTGTGCGTTTTCATTGTTTTGTTATCGGTTTACATCTAAGAATGCTTGATGTCAATGCATAATATCTATATTAAGGCATAATATTCATAATCTTTTCTTCAGTCTATATCGCAATGCATGAAATTTATTTTTGTATTGTACTTCATGGATTTGTTTTTGTATTTCTGCGATTTTTAGAATTATTATCATATCAATGTATTTATTTCATTTTAGTTGTGAAGTGTTTGGAATCAGGTTTTTAAACAGATTTTGGTTAAGAATATATTATTGGTGAATATTTGTTTTCCTAGTTGGCTATCACATTTATCAACATTATCAGAATGCTACACATTTTTTTAATTTTGTTATTTTATTGAGGGATAAGTTTTACATGATCAGAGAGCAAGGATGTTCAACAGAAAATTTTATCTAAAACTGTTATAATTTTATTTGAACAAAGACAAAGTTATTTGAGCGGGATTTCAACCTGCTGTATTCCAGTTTATATGCCAGTGATTAACCAACTGAATTGTTTTGTCAATATATTTGTTTGGGGGCACTAGTCAGGGGATGCTGCCAGTACAGTGTTAGATAGCTCAGTAGGTAGAGCATCGGCATGTAAATCTGTAGGTCACAGGTTTAAATGCCGCTCTAGTAAGTTTTTCTTTGTTCAACCAAAATTGATTCATTAGTAGTCAGTTTCCTTTGCGGCTTATTACTTGATAGAATTGTTTTATTTACATTAATGTCACATTACATTTTGTCTGTTTTTGAGCTTATTTCTGTGCTAAAGGCAAGCCCTTCATCTCTCAACAGATCTTCTTGATCAATGGCTCCTTTACTTTGACATACTCTTTTTATTTTGGATGTAACTTTCTTTTTTTCAGCCATCGCCCGACATATTTTTATTTTCCTTGTGAAAAATTTCCAACCTTTTGCTATGGTATGATACATTTGCATTAGCGACCATTGCTGAGGTTAAACAATGGAAACATGCAAGCGCGTTCCCACCACACACAACTGTCAGTCAATGATAGGGCATCCTTTGACCTCAGTGGGGATGCTGTTTGAGCTTGTAACGTCATATGCAAGGCGTCTATGTTCACAATGTTTTCTGAATTTTGTATTTATTATGCAGTTACTATTGAAAACTTCCCCTAATGAAGAGGACAAAGAAAGCTTGAGACAGGTAAGGCCAGCTCCTTTCAAGCTCTGAGTCTTTGATGTGATTGTTTTGTCTTCTTATCATGTCCACAGACAAACAAAAGCAATCGCATTACTTATAATTATCACTAAAGATGACGAGGTCTTCAGCTGTGCGTGGTCAGCTCCAGGTGGGAAATTTAAAGCCATCGTGGTTGGTAGTGGGAGGTATGCAAGCCTTTATTCCCATGTAGCCACTCTTTCGCAGCTTGTCCCCGCTTCTTCTAGAGAAATTCTTTAAAAAAATTGTTCAATAGTCCATAAGCTAGAGACTGAAATTGTGCATCCCAATGCTACTTTGAAAGACTAATTCTGATGTTACTTCACTGCTACATGTACAGTAGACACAGTGGTATGACCCATAGTGGGTATACAGTGAAGCAACGTGCAGTGTGCACGGACACGCATGGCTGCTTCCGAGCTCTTCTGCTGTAAGGTGGGAAGCAGCCATGCTTTTCCATGCGCGCTGCGCATTGGTTGCTTGGTTTGTTTACAATTTATACCCACTATGAGTCACCTGACTCCGGTCGCCGATTTTGTTTATCAATCTCAAACTGACCATACACTGAGATTAGAGTTAAAGTTTCCAAGGGATTTTCACCCTAAAATAATCATATTTTTCAGCATTGTTTTTTTTTTAAGTAGCTTATAATATTGCATGATGAGTGAATAAATATGTGATGCTCCATGCCAAAACTAGGCACTTCCTGCCAGTACTCAAACCTGGGTTTATTGTATAATCAATAGATGAGAATAAGAGCTTTCAAAACACACTTGTATGTACTCATATAAAGTAATTCTTTTTCAATATATTCTATGTTTGAAGACATCACATCACATTGTCGTCATGCCTGAGTGCCTTGATTTTGGCACGGGGCATCATATAATGGCCGACTGACTAGAACACATGACCACCTGGCATCAAATGGACGTAACCTGATGTATTGACATGTGCTGCCCTCATTCCTTCCCTGAAAAGTGAAAGAAATGTTTGAGTTTTCTTTGTAAGAGTTACCTTAGTAGGTCTTTCACATCAGTTTCCTGTAATATTAGATGGAAGTGATGTTGTTTACTCTGTAGGTGATTACAATTGGGACATGACACATCACTAATACTCTATAGTACAAATATAACACAATGCAATATATAACTGGCTGTTGTGCATATGCGAGGAAAACAACACTGATGACACAGTAATCTGGTTCTTTGATGTCGCGTGGAACTCTCAATTTTGCAAGATACAATTCTGGTTTCTTACATACTTTTTGTTGTATAATCCATCTTCAGACCAATCTACTTAACCCATTTTATTAGAATGTACCTTTCTAAATAAGTGGTGCTGTTCATTAATGGTTTGTTTTGTAGACCAGTCAAAGTCCTTCCTCTTGTGTACATGAAAAAGCGGTCAGGATGATAAACTCAGATGCTGAACCAAGTACCAAATGTGCGCTGTTGTATGTTGACTTCAGATGTACCATGTGATTTGACTATACAAACTGATGATGCATGGTTGATGGAATTTTCCTACGTAAGACGTGTATCAACTTTGGTTGCACCTTTTTGTACTCCACTGTGTGACTGCTTATGCCTGTTCAGTGACGTTCGGCCATGTAATGGTTTATAAAGGAGATTGAACATTTGTGTATTCTAGAGTTTAAAAAAAAACTTGAAGACTAACACTGCTTGTTCTTGTGTGATGATTTTAGTCCCTGTCTATGGCATGATGATAGAGGTGGGTATCTCATCCAGTGGTTTCAATGCACAGGGATTTAGGAAGACAGGACCTTGATTCTGATCCAACAACCAGTCAGCGCAAAAACAACTAGGACTATCAACTTTATACATTCCACTTTCACAAGGAATGTATGCGTTAATTGGTATGTTCATCTCAGATTATTGCAAGGAGTTATGATGGAGAGGTGAACTTTATGTTTTTGTGTTCCTCTCCATTGTAGGCCTCAGGTGCATTAAAGACACTACAGACGGATCTAGAGAGGATTTGTACTACAGGAAACCTATCCAAACGCAAAGCAGGGTAAGTTGGCCTTCCATTTAGACTGTGCAAGTCTCGTACATATCGAAATCGAGAAAACAAGTCGAACGAAGACTATTTTTTTCAATGATATCAAATCTTCTTTTAACATTTTATTTATACACAATTCTTGAAAATAAAAACACTCACAGCAACTTTTTATATATGCGATTTCCATTTTTACATGATACAGATAATATTTTAGTTGTTTATAATTTGGTTTGTATTTGCTTTTATCAGCGAGACATTGAGGTTTCACAGACGAGTAGCATCGCGGCAGTTCAGCATGCAGAAGATGAATGAGATACAGAAGAACATAGAGGGATGGGAGGGACGGGACATCAGTCAGGTGTGCAATGAGTTCATCATGGAGGGGAACCTGGGCAAGGTGCACGCCGGCAAGAACAAAAAGGTAGGTCTTGGATTGTAACCCATGAGGGCCACTGATGAGTGGTCAAGCGCACAGGACTCAAGCTCTGGTGTTTCTGATCAGCTGAGTGTGGGTTCAAGTCCCGGTCATGACACTTGTGTTCTTGAGCAAGATACTTTTTAGGTAGTGAATTTCAAAGTCTTGGTGCTTGGCTGGAAAGTGCCCTGTCATCGTAACTGGCCAATGCAAAATTTATCTGAGCACAACAAACTTATGCTTCCCAGAATAAGTTTACTGGCCAAACTACCATGTCAAATGTACAATTTGTGACTGGTATCCTGCTCTTTTCTGCTTAGCAGACAATTGTTAATTAATATTTTCTGCTTAAGCAGCCCTATAAAATTGGGCCCCCGGTCTTGAAGTATGGGATATTAACAGAATACGAAACTTTGCAGGGTGGAACTTGGGTTTGTGCTTACACTGTAAAAATAATCTCTGTAAAGAGATGTGTTGGAACTGGAAAATTTGTGCCATTATTCCACTAGTTCTTTTCAGAAATGACACAATGTGTCAGATTATTTTTATGGTGTACTGGCAAACCTCATTAGATTATATTTAGAATCTTCAACAGATCAACTGTAGCCAGTCTTCTCAAACATATGGATCTTCCATTTGGTGTTTGCTCAGCCCAAATGTTGTGATTCTTACCCATGAACTCTTATTCCCTCGGTCGTTGGGATAAGAACTGAGCTGTACCAATTACAGTTTTTCTTTCTGTGGGCACCTTATAAGATTTGTATGTCTAGCCTCATGCTAAGAGTAAATGGTTTGCTTGCACAGTGCCTAATCCATCAAATTTAAGAAAAACCATACAGAGGGTGATTTGCCTTTTTAAAGTATGGTGGACACTATAGGAGTGCACTGTTTGGTTTGGGTGTATACAGACAAATTTACCCCAAACCTAATAGTGTCATAGTATTGTGTGCACCATATCTCAAAATGGCTTATAGAGTTAAGAGTTATGATTTGCAAATGCAATTCGAACAAACTTTTCTTCAGATTCTTAGCTTTTTACTTCTATTTTCATCAAATCGGCTAGAATGTTTTTAAATGCTATCAAATATTTGACTTTGTTTAGGAATAGAATTGAAATCTGCAGGCTGCACTGTTTTCCCGAAATAAAAATAATTGTCTGTCACTCTTTCCTCAGGCTAACACAGAGCGTCATATATTCTTGTTTGATTTGATGATTGTCTGCTGCAAGCAGAATGCACGCAAGTCGGTAACCAGCAGCTCCCCAGAGTACCGGTACAAGGAGCGTTATGCACTCGGCAAGATAAGCTTAATAGACAAGGAGAATACTGATGGTATGTGGACTGCCTTCTTTTACTTATTTTTCATGTTGAGTAAACTACTTACCAACCAAAAGGACCTACATTATAAATGCAAAAAAAAAAAATTATAGGCCTGACGTTTTGACCCAATCTTTTTGAAGTCTAAATGACAACACAATTCTATGCTTACAGCACACACAGTTTTTTGGAATGATAATCTTGATATTTTTGATGACATAATATTTTTGATGTTGCTGGCTACCTTGAGGTACGCAGACAGCAGTTGTAATGAACAAAGACCTGTATCCTCTTTTTATGTAACCCAACACATTCAACAGGTCATTACAGTCGCGAGAGATTAATGAAAAAAACTTTGTTTTCATTGTTTCAAACGTTGTGTTTTGGACTTGCGAGATCAAAACAAGTTTTGTACTTGTCTTTCAAAACACATAGCATTTCAAGCAAATATATTTCAAGGGAAGTTTTCCGCCATGGCCATCTTTATGTTGTCCACACCCTTTAGTTCAGTAGGAGGTGTTTTACAACAGGGCATTTACACGGTTAATCAGAGTCTCATTTTCCTGAATGATTTTTTTGCATGATAGATGAAGGTTTGTTATCGATACTGAACAAATATCATTTCAATTCACTAAAATTATTGAGAAAGATTTAAGTACAGTTTTCCTTTTCTGTTCCTGTAAACAATAACTCTTTTTTTTTCATTCAGTAATTGGTTTTCACTTTTGTGTCTTTTTATCAGATTTCAAGTTTGGATTTGAAATCAAATTAAAGGATCAACATCCGGCAATCATCTTCTTTGCTAAGAACCAGGAAGAGAAAACCAATTGGATGGAGGCACTCACAACGTTATGTCTGAGAAGGTAAGCCTTCATTTATATATCAGACTGAGGGTCAACAACTAGTGGTAAAACAAAGTATGCAATGACATGCATGTTGCTCTATACAGCACACAGACTGTTGTGGTGTTAACATTATGTTGTCTGTATGTCTCTATCTTGCAGTACTATTGAGAGAATGTTAGATACTATATTAACTGAAGAAGAAGCGCAGCAACCGCTCAGACTACCCACGCCAGAGGAATATAAGTAAGTCATCATACCAAATAGTTTAAGTTCAACCTAATAAGTATCCCAAACAAACCTAAAACATTGAGTTGAACTTAAGAATACTGAATACTGGACTAACTATGAGCAACTGATGAACATGGAGTTGGCGACTGCACCTGAGCCCTGGACCCATTTTCATGAAGCTGGTTAGCAGAAAACTATGCTCGGAAAATATTTCTGCTGAGCAAAAATGAGCAGGGAACCAGTCACAAACAATAGACACCACATGGTATTTTGGCCGGTAACCTGTTTCTGATGGTCAAGATTGGTCTGTGCTTTTTATATTGTTTGTAAATTTGTTTATGGAAGTCGCCATCACAAGGCACAAAGGCCACTCAAGGTGCGGGCTACACAAATAGAATAGTTACGCTGTAACTGGGACAGATTATAGGCAGCAGAGAAACAGGACGCAGGCAAAGAATTCCAAAGTGCAGCAGGGAGTGGGAAGAAACTCATTGATTATATCTTGGAATTGCATTTGGGAACCATGACTGTATGAGAAAGTGACTGGTAAGCATCTTGTTGTGCTTAACAGCTTTATGAAATGGGCCCTGTCTCAACAACCAAGGATAGTTAAAGTCTCTAAAGAGTTGGCCATCCGTAGCCATCTCTCCAGGCTTGGTTACCTTCTTGGTGCTCAATCCCATCTCATATGAGTTTCTCTCACGGTTTTGTGACTGGAGCTTTGAAAAAAATACTTTCTTTCATCAAACCCAGATTTGCAGAGGAAGACTCGCCGGACAACATCGTCTTTGAGGAAGGCCAGAAGTCCCGCGCAGGGGTACCGCTCATCAAGGGTGGTACCCTTCTCAAGCTCATTGAAAGACTGACATACCACAAGTATGCCGACCCATCATTTGTCAGGACATTCCTGACGACCTACAGGTCATTCTGCAAACCTCAGGAACTTCTGTCTCTTCTCATCGATAGATATCCTTTTTGAAGTAAGAAAAATCCCGTCAGGCTTGTGGGTTGTATGGGCCATTGTTAGTAACAACACAGGTTCAAAATCCCACTTAAAATTTGGTTTTTGAAATGGTTAAGTGACATGGCAAGTGGTAACATTTAGACAAAAAAAGGGTGAAGCAAGCAAGTAGTAAATTGTTGACCTTAATTTGAGCTTTTTACGTTTGAGATTCAAGACCCACCACCTACTGAGGAGGATCGCATTGCGATGGACAGAGGAGCTACTGTAGTACGAGAGGATCTGAAGAGATTCCGTAAGGAATATGCCCAACCCATACAACTAAGGTAATCTATTAACTTAGTACAACTCAGGTAAATTCCCAACCTGTACAACTGAAGTAAACTCCCAATCCCCAAATCCAAAGTCAACTCCCAACCCAAACAACCAAGGTAACTCTAAACCCATACAAGTAAATTTAACTTCTAACCCCCACAACCAAGATCAACACCTAACTCATACAACTAAGATAACATTCAATCCATACAACTCAGTTAAACTCCTAACCCCTACAACTAAAGTAGAATTCCAACCTAAACAACTAAGTTAAAGTCTTAACCCATACAACTTTCAAGGTAACTCTCTCAACCCATATGACTAGGTTAAACTCCCAACCCATACGACTAGGTTAAACTCCTTACCATTAAAATGAAAGTAAACATGGGGTGTCATGTGGCCGAGTGGTTTAGAGC
>CM021526.1:20728431-20746134 GCA_010994315.2 Pisaster ochraceus | reverse complement strand
GTTACACCTGTTACTACGAATATACTCGTAGGCGGCAGTCAACGAGTTAAAGAGTTCCAGATATTTAACCAGTGTTCAGTTGGTTTTGGTTTGAAAGTTTATTGCAGTCATATGGGAATATTAAGCATAGCAACTCCTGAGGCTGTTGAACTTACGAAAGTGGAATTATGGAATCAGGTATTGAATTCCTGCACCACAACAACTGCAAAAATTCCAGATGGTTCCTTTGTTCCATTTACCCATCCAAACTCGGGCGTTTTTTACACTCATGTTGAATCATAAAGTTTGTTTTTGTTTGTATTTTTGGTGTGAAGATTTCAGAGATGATTTATTCTTCTGGTTTTCTTATCTGTTTTCCTCCAGCCTAAGAAGTTTGAGTATTCCTTAAAGTCCCCTGGTATCAAGCCTACTGCTGGTCGTCACATGTCAATAGCTGGTACCCTGAGAGGTCAAACATCAGGATCCAGTATGGAGCTCCGAACATCCCAATCCTCCATGGTAATCTAGATTTGGTTAATAGATTTAATAAATACACCATTTTTTTGTTTTACTCTTTCACTGATGTGTGTGTTTTAAGCACTGTATGTGCAGTGCTTTCAAGGTCCTGCGGAAAACAAAAGTCCACTGGGATTCAATCACCTTGTTTCTTTTGCATTAGCAAAACTTGCTAGTGGAACACAAATTTAGTTTACTGCTTAGTTTTTTGACCCGAATGGTTTTCATTGAAAGGTTGTTGCATTTATAATTTTGTTTGTTGCCCCTGAACAAAGATAGGGACAAAATAGGAAGACCGCCAGCTAGGGTTAGTAAGCTCAGTTGGGAGAGCGCTGGTTTACTCTAGTCAATTTGTTCTTTGTTTACCCCCCAAATTGATAATGGTTATTTTTCTTCACACATTTGCAGAAAACGACAGATGAGGAGTCCATCACATCTCCTAAAGCAATGAGTGGTGGCCCGCCATCGCCCCGAACACCGACCACCCCTTCCAATAGCAATGTGTTTTGTGAAAACAGCGTCTTTGCAGCTGTAGAGATAGGTAGGGATTTACTTTGTGCCGTGGTCAGTGGTTTTGTATCCATTTGGTTAATACACATTTTAAAAATCAATTTGTAATAATTGTCTGTGTATTAAACAGTTTTGATTTGGAGATTTTATGCTTGTACTGTACTTCTTACCAATAATAACCATGTGTATGGATGTGAGATTTTGTTAATTTTGGTACAATTTTGTTTTTGTTTTTTTCCTATCAATTTAAATGATAGTCTTTAATCTACTGACCCAACTTATCTGAGGTTGTCACCACACTAAATCTTGGTTGTGCCATTTTGGGAGTTACTTTCCCTTATGTGTTGTACTGTTTAGTGTGCATTTTAGGTGACTCGCATTCAATTTAACTCTGAAAAATGGCTGACCATGTTTATATAGTATCTGTGTGTGACCTCATTGCAAGGGGTCAATACCATGCTTTGATTTGGACTTTGTACCTCATGTGTTGTAAAAAATAATATATTGTGTTGCACTTCTTGCTTTCTTTTCTGGAGCAATTATTCTAATCTCTTAAACACTTCAAGGTAGCTTCCAAGACATGTTGTGTTTAATTGCATTTTTAAGTCCATTTTAATTATACTCTGCATTGTAATATGATGTTTTAGTTTGGTACTTACCAATGCGTCACCTTTTACATGTGTTAAATGCTTGGAGAATGGTAGCTTTGATGTAAGGCATAAATATAAGAATTTATCAGTTCCATTATTATTGGTATTATTATTAATAGGCTTACACTTGTACAAATTGGCTGTAGAACCCATCAGCATGGTATAATCCAATCTATTTGACCTTGTTTCATATGTGCTGCAGTAGTGGCCATTACTGTGACGCTTAGCAGCTTGTGTACACTTAGCATGTACTTTGACTTGTGTCATGTTGGCATCTTGTATGCTTGGCCTCAACATCGAAGGTCGGAGATGCCTGTTATTCAGGGGGTTTTTTTTTTAATGAATACTGCGTGTATTTGCATCTCAGTTTTAGCCAGGCATAAAAAACAACAACATAGACTCATTTTTATTTGTTTAATAAGAATCAATAGTCATAATAGCTACACACAGTGCTAAGAACTACACAAAGACAGTGGTAGAAGAGTGTCTCATGCGACTGCTATTAGGTGCAGTGGCAATATTAATGTCTAGGCAAATGCACTGATCTGAGCCATAGCCACAGGTGTAGCCTTTAGTTCAGACAAAGCCTGTGTACACACTGACTACAATTTCTGTCTGTTTTGTCTGGTAGGTTGCAGTGGGCAAGCAGGAGCAGCCTCAGGAGAGGAAAGTCCCCCACCGATTCCTCCAAGAATGAGGATAGGGAGTAACTCGCCAACGAGACCCACGGAATCCTCCGAACCTCCCCTCCTCCCGCCCAAGTCCTACAAGCCGCCCCTGCCCCCTCGCCGGAACTCCACCCACCACCCACCTGGGTACCTATCACAGCACAGTGCAACACCAACTCATTATTCTGGCGCGTCAACTCAGCCCTTCTCATCGCACCAACCCCAGCAGGGAGTGAATGGTAGCAGCCCAGCTGTGCCCCCGAGAGTTTATCGCAAGAGTCCGTCCTTCCCTCATGACCAGCATATACGGCGGCCAGCATCAGTCAGCACCCCGCTATCAGGAACATTACATCGGCGGGAGGTTCCATCCCCAGTGCCCCACCCTGCACAGTTTGATTCCCCATGGGTTTCCAAATCCAAGGGACCGTTGACCCCAACGCTCAATCAGTCTTCACACTCCCAATTTGCAAACTTCACATGTTCTTCCACATCAGATCCAATGCAACATCAGCCCGGGACACTGCCGCCGCAGTTAGTACAGCAACAGAAAGTCTATCCGCAGCAGCAGCAGCTACAACAGCCCTCATACTTGTACCAGCAGCAAACTGTTCAACAGCAATCACCTTTGCTGAATAACCAACAAACTCTGGCAAATCAGCCTTATGGAGAACCGCCGCTTTTGCAGCCGTCTATACCACATAGGGTACCCCTGGGTGCTCCCCCGGTGCCGTTAAGACCCCACGAGCAGCACAGTTCTAATCTTATGTGAAACAGTACAACTAAATTTGTGTTATAAGTTGAACTATTTAATTCCAGTGGGAGTCATGAGTAATGCCAATGAAAAAAAAAATTACCACTGTCTTCATCTGTTTGAAATAATTTGATGTCATTCTGATACTGGGTCAGTATAAGCGTCATAGGATAACCTAATTACAGTGGAACAGGAGGGGTCATTGAAACTTGACTTATAAGAGGGCTTCACCTTGCCTTCAGTATGGACAACTGAATGCTTACATCTGCAGAATTCATTGGACAGATTAACTGTACATGTGCTTCAGACAGTGCAACAGTCATTTCTCATTGATCAGCGGTCCTCGGGAAAAACCACGGAAAGTGAATCCTTTGCTTCCAGTTTTGATGAATACTTGACGACAGATTCAGCAATGATCAAAGAGAGCATTCTGTTGTAGTCGAGGTCAGCGTGTTCACACTTGTTTTGCTGTGGGATTCGTTAGTGGCAACATCAAAGTTCAAGAGGACTTGGAGTATAAAGGTCTCAAAGGAAACTTACCACAAATTAATCATTGGCGGATCCAGGGGGGTTGTGAGTGAGGGCGCCAGACCCTCTCTGACAAAATTAATCAAACATTTGCTTATTTGTTGGCTCACTGAGTTAGTTTGCTACTACTGAGTGCCCCCCCCTTTCAAATGACTCTCAGCCTCCTCAGCAAGTGACACTCCGGATCCTTCTTTATGTAGGGGTGATAAAGTTAACGGAGCTTCATGTATCGGTTAATGTGTCATACCCATTGTACTTACTTTTATCATCACTAATTGATATAAGAAGAAAAGCCTCTTGCAGTAAAGCAGCATCTGAGGAGGAAAAAAGTACTATTTGTTCATGAAATAGTGTTTGTTAAAATGAAGAGTTAATTCATTTTTAATGTCAGAGGAAGATATATAATATATATATCAGACTGTGCAATTGGACCGGACATCCGATCAATTGATTCATGTACAATTAAAGCGAAGAAGAAAAAAAAAACAGTTTCCAAATAATGTTGTACAGAAATATACACACAAAAAACTATAACTTGAGCAAAATATTTATATTAGTGGTTTATGTTGAGATGAAGGATGAATTGAATTGGACCAGTGACGAGTTTTTATGAATGTTGGTTGGAATCCACTGGAAGGTTTATTGTGTTTTTTGCTGTTGAGCATGGTACTGCCAACTTGTCCTATAACCCATATTTGGGACCTTTGTTTAGTAATAGGACACAAGCAGAGCTAATGCTTATTTGTCTCCCTGAGAGAAAAGGTTGCCTCTGGTTTAAGATGTCAACTCTACCCACTGTCCTTGAAAAACTGCTGAGCAGAAATTGTATTTAGCATATTAATTTACCTGGCAAACCAGTTGTGGGGCACCAGTTGCAGCAGTGTAAAGTATATGGGGCTTTGGTAGGTAAAATTGATGATGGAGCCCAAGCCGGAGCCCAAAGGCCCTGGATCACCATTTCAAACAGGGAACCAATCGAATGCAGTTTACATTCCACTGTAGTTTGATTGGTGATCCATATCACCCATGAGGTTTGGCCCAGGTGAGAAAGCACATAATATAATATTTAGCACAGCCACTGTCTGTGTGGAGCATGTAGGTTATCACAGGTAAGTGTGCACCATTCTCTGCACAATCTTAACTGATAGAAGATTTGTAACCAAGCCCTTCTCAAAACCTTGGCTATCACTTCACCTCTGGCTCAGGACCCATTTGACAATTCGAAGGCCTGTATGGAAAGTTGACATTTAAAAATTACTGACGGGGTCAAGGGCCATACCTTTATCATGGTGCATGCAGCCATCTTGTTTTTGCCCCCATTCAAATCAATGTAACCAAACCGAGGCTGGAAGGGAAAATTCAACTGACCTCGTTTTGGTGTAATGAAAATCATTATTCATCAATAAAGTGGCGTATTGACCCCTTGCACCAATGTCACGCACAGTGTCAGAAACAATCGATGGGTACAGGGACTTGTTTAGTTAAAAGTGACCCCTTAATTTTGAATTCCTCATTAAGTAGGGCTAGAAGGTATTGCACAGATACGTAGGAGAGCACACAATAGGACTCCACACTAATGATGTCACTTTTGCTCAAAATACCCGTCAGATAAACTGTCCACCACTCGCGCGATCACTGCATCGGTGCGCCAGACCACAGTAGGACAGTACAGGCGAGTAAATGTATAGCACTTTACAATGGCTTGGACATGTATACACACACTTGCGCCAGTGAGATTTGACTTTGTTCTTGAGATACGGGTACTTGTGTGATGTCATGTGCTATTCTGAATATCTGTGTGACACAACGGTACCAGGCTTTGCCCATCTGAAGGTTGCTATACATAAGCTTGCCCTTAACCGTGTAACATAGCAACACCGGCGTTAGTTTATGGAACCCAATTTGAGTGTTCATTTGTGACTAGTCATGTTATTGTACCGGACTTTATTCAAAATCTATCTCACAAATGGCATATTCACCTGACATCACCCACAAGAAATCTTGGTTGCACCATTTTCCCATGTGTTATTGTGCAGGGGGGCATTTTAGGCAATGCGCACCATATCTTGACATGATGCGTTCAGACTCCTCAAACGGTAGACAATGAGCAGACAGTAGTTGCGTGTGATGTCAGTGCAAGGGGTTGATGAACATGAAAAGTTAGTGGTATTTCATGCCTACAAGTTTACCACTTGGGCTAATATAATAACAACAGAACTGTAAAACTCCCTATTGTATACACAGTTTCAAGTAGATAGATATTGTAAATCCCCGGTGGTGTTTAAAGGCATGCTTTATTTAAACCTGTTCTTCAATGTGACTGCAAATCGGGGGGAGGGGGGTAGCTTTTGGAGAAGTGGTTTCCATCCGGTAAAAATCCTGCTCCACTGTTAAAGCTGCATGCCATACCTAAAGACTTTTCAGAATCCACACTTTTGCCTGAACCGTTCTGCTGGCCCAGGCAGCCGTTTCAAAAGTTGCATGAGGGTTTGCAGCATACAGATCCCTTTATTCCTATTTCCAATAGACGATTTACTCGAAATCTTCGCTATCAAAAAAAAATCAAACGTCCTAACTGTTTGATGGACTCTGATTATGTTAGTATGCCTGATCCCATGTCAAGCATGGTCAGTTTATTCATGCAAGCCTCAGTCGAACACAATCAAACAACACATGGGTTTTGATGGGTTAGGGATGGATAAGGTTTAAGTCACAGCTGAAGTTGTGGTTTATTTAATTCATGCACAGTATGTATTTGACCCCAATGTAATGAACTTGTCTCTTTTGTACAGTATATAAAATCACTGTTATGATTTCACTGGGGGGGGGGCTATATGTCAACATGAATTTTCTAATCAGATCAAAATTAAACTGGATTTAATTCCTGAACCATTGAGAGTAAAACAGTGCAGTACCACAAATGATTTTATTAAAATATAAAACAAAAACAATAGTTAATCTTCCTACTGTCGGACCATTTCGGTATCCCTTACTGTGGTTCTGAATGGTAGATGAACTACACCAGCCCGCATTATATCATTTGTTGTTAATGCATCTACACAATTTATGCATGTACACAGAAAGTTTTGTGCACAATTGTGCCATCAAACGCAAACCTTACATTAATAGTTTCAAATGGTTGGTCAGCTCACTGGAAAATGTTACCAAGAGTAGGAGTGTTTTAATCTAATATTTTTGTCATGTTATATTTAACCAGTGTTACACTCCCCCCTACCATTTTTAAGGACTGTGCTATTGTATATATACATATTGTATAATATGTGATATATAATTATGTTTGTTAATAATTATTATTTACAGAGAGATAATGTTAAACGTAACTACACCCTTGGACCACAACTGTTAAAGTTTGTTTTTAAGGTAGTTTGGCAATAGATAAGAATGACAAATTTGGATTAAAAAGCAAGTTACATTTGATCGGCTTGCAGTTGAATTGTTTTCCTCAAAGTCTCAGTAGGTAGGACCCAAGCTGTTTAGCAGAAAATTCTGCTGAGCAAAATTTCTTCGCTCAGCAAAAAAGAGTGTGGCACCAGTCGCAACAATGTAATTTTTATGGAATTTTGGCTTGTAACCTGTTTTCTGCCAAGCAAAATTTTTCTGAGCTTAGCAAGTTTTTGTGTATACAGGCTCTAAGAAAGTGGGCCCATATCTAACCGTTCAGCTGGGCTGGATTTCACAAAGCACTAAGATTCATCTTAAGATGTGTTGTCAGTATTACCATAGTGATTTGTATTGTGACATCACACTTTGCTTAGCAATTAAGATTGATTCGCAGATAAGACAAATTTGGGCTCTTTGTGAAATCAAGCCAAGGCCCATAGCAACTGCACATTTACCACTCTGTCTGTGATCAGTGAATTTTGGGGTTAATTTCCATTTCATAGCGCTACTAACCGGTAATTGCAAGAAAAGGCATGCTGACCTTCCGGTGCTTTCTGTGAGCAATTGAATAAGGCAACAATGCATACTCATGGTGAACTTGCAAGCTGGCTGCCTAATTTTGTTGCTAACCTGTGAAATACATGTACACTGCTATAGTCAGCTCAAAGTTTTGCATTCCGTAAAACAGCACTATGAAATTGGCCCCAAGTATTTTACTCTTGTTGACGTGAGTGTACTCCCGTGTGCTCAAATAATACAGAGGTTGACATGTAGGAAGTGAGAGTATGCCCCAGCTCAGGCAGGGAGAGAGTAGCTCAGACAGGGAGTGAGTTGCACCTAGTGAACGCGATCTTGAGCTTCATTTTGAGAATCACTGCGGTAGTCCGGAGTACACTCATGTTTAGCACATGAGCATCCATTGTTTTATGTGCAATCACAGAAAAGTGTGGCAGGATGCAGTTAACATAGTGGCAGCTTGTTTAGCTTTTGTCAAGGAAAATGGCCGTCAACCTTCAAGAATGAGTCTCTAGAATTGTGTCAGGTTATATATATTGCCCTGAAAACCCTCTCAAATAATGTTCTCCCAGCTGTCATATTTTTTAACTGTTACAGTATCTCCAATTTGAAAATGACCTCCGTGAGTTTTAAGTAACTATGTTGTTGGTATGTGTACGCAATTCTGTTTCTAGATGTATGCTTGTAAACTGTGAATGTGTGAGTATGCTTGTGCATCGCTGTGAGTATTTCAATAATGTGCAACTAGTCTGTCGGTGGGAAAAGTTTTGAAAGATGTGAGATCATTCGCCACACTCATCTTGTGGTGAAGTGTGTACGTTGGAGTGATGCATGGATGGAAGTGTGTTGTGTACATGCTTTATATAAATGTCAAATGGCTCGATGGAAATCTGTGGTCTGAAGTACGTCATGTAGAAACCCTGAGTTGGGTTGGAATATCAAGGATTAATGAAGTGATCAGTTCATACAGACTGACTGTGAGTTTATGCTGGTGTATGCATTTTGATGACGGTGTATATCGTATCTTGAGTATCGTGAATGTACAATATATTTCATTTGTATAACATGTATATTATGGAGTGAGACACAAAACAAAATCAAAAAAATTATGTGTGATTTGGTCAGTCCTGTGAATGAATTATTTTTAGAGTCAGTACCATTTGTAAAGTAACGCTATTTTGTATGGACAATTTAACGTGGTGCATACTGATACTACATCAAATAACAAATGTAAATAAATAATCCTCGTTATGAAATTTTACACACCCTTGTTGCATTAGTCTTCACATTTTTAAAAATGAATTTATTGTAGTCCACACATTGAAATAGCAGGCAGATATTCTTCCTACTTAAGTCCGATATCTTATTTATTTTTTTTGCCCTTGGGGGGAAAAAACAGCAAAATTTTGATTAAATTGCCTGTAAAGTCTATTAAAGCCTACACCTTTTACTTGATAAAAATATTCCTACTTTTTTCCCCATAGGGTCAAATATCATGCCTGAAATAAGTTATGCATGACTTCAAAATTGAACGGTAGGTTGTTCCATACAATCAAAACTGACAATTCTCTGTGCCGTTTTACCAACAATAATTGGTTCTTACACAGTGCTTTATGGACCAGTCTCAAGGCACTTAGTAATTTGTTTTTAAGACAAAGGTGTGTTGTTTTTGAACCATGAGACCCATTTATATATCACCTTGTCACTATGGCAGAAATCAACATACAACCCCTTTTTCTTAACAATAAGAAACACCAGAGCTTGTGTCCAGTACCCTTGACCACTCGGACCTGACACGGCATAAATTACAAATAGTCCTTTTATTGTTTTCAAAAAGTGTTTTATTCTTTCCCAGTTTTTATATAATACAGTTATTTCTTTAAAATAATTACTAGTACCATATGTACACGTAAAACATATACAATTCCATAATCCGGTAATGACATTTCCCATAAACATTATTGTTTATTACTAGCAGACATGCCACTTTAGAAAAAAAAGCACAAAAAAGAGGGTTTTTCTTTCAATTTTCTGTGGCACTAAACTGAAGCTGCTCACCTGATTTCCCTTAAAATAAAGACCATAATTCATCTTGGATAATAATACAAATATTGACAGTACATCTTATTGAAGGGTTCCTTTCCCAATAAGTTGTAAATCGTGCACCCATGTAATTTGACAATACAAAAAGACAAAGGTTATTTACAGCTTATCAAACTGGCATGTCACCATCAAAACTGTTAATTGGTTGATAGAAACTTCAAGCTAATTGAGTGAGTAATTTCCAACCCAGGCTTAACCACGGTGTACTATAGACTCCTTTCATATCACAAGCTAAAACAGTGCCCTCACTGGGGTCAGAGAAAGACCTGTCATTGGTTGAGAGTTGTGTGTGATGCATAATAAACACTTGCTTATTTATTTCCATCGCTCCATTGCTTAACCTTGGCAATGGTGGCTTGTTATTTATGTAACATTATTTTACACATATTCATGAGCTTGTGTACACAATGACATCAATAACTTGTATACAAAGCCAAACATGACATCACTCAAACAACAAATTGTTAAATGCTAAAGCCCAATCAATGGGAAAACAACGAGAAGGCCTTGGTCTACTTTGAGGACCAATGTGTGATGTTCTACAATTAGGACAAAATAAATGGCACATTCATATCTTCCTCAAATTGTTAAATGAGGTAAAGCAGTTACATGTAAGTGGTTAAAGTGACCATAGAAAGTTGTTGCTTAGCAGCAACGGGTTACCAGTCGGGCTTTATGTAATTCACATGTTACCAGTACTCCACCATTAAAAAATTTGCTTAGCAAAGGTTTCAGCTTTTCGTAAGATCCTTGTTGAGTGACCCGAACCGGATGATTCATCTTTGAATCTGTCCATTAAATATGCTATTGCCAACAATCGTAAAGCCTGACATAAACTTTATGCCAAAACAAAGCACATTTCACTTAAATCTAAAGAAACTCGGAGTAACTTTATTGTTAATTTCCTGTTTGTTTCTCAGCTGTGCCTGAAAATTGAAAAACACTACAAAGTCTAGTTAAGCCAGGCACTTTCCTCTTTTTCTGATCCACTTCTGTTGCATTCTTGTCTTATATAGCACTATATCACACCTAATCAGCATCTTAAAGCAACAGGTATGCATAGCTTTGTTTATATTATGATTGTAGCACCTTATAAGGGTTTATAAGGTGATGCGGCGCAATCTGCTGCCAGCCATGCTCGAAACGCTGCAGTAATCCCTTTGTCAGTACGATAGTGTACTTCTTTTACATGCATTCAATAACACATTATGGGAAGAAGCAAGTATGGTTGAACGTCTTGCTCAAGGACACAAGTGCCATGACCAGGACCCGAACCCACACTCTGACAAAACAAGAACTTTAGTCTAGTGCAATAGACCACAAAAGCCTGTAGAAAGTAAAAATTGCAAACTGTTTTATACAACAAATGTTTGATAATATTTGCCATTATGTAAATGAAGTTGGATCATTTATTTGAAGAAATTCCTTCAGTGCTTGACAGAAAGTAACAGAGTTTTCACGAAATGTATACATATGCACTAAATACTTTTACAGGTATGGTAAGAAAACAGGTTGAATGTAACAATCCCACCAATGGTTGCAGATTAAGGGAATAAGAAATCATTCCTGTTTTTAACTTTCTAAAAGTTTGTCATGTTTTCAAGAGAGAAAGCTGTTTCCGTCTTAAAATTCTTCAGTTTGGCGTGTCAAGTGGCATTTCATGCTAGATTATTCTCATTCTTCTGATATGGTCTGTGTTTGTAGTTTCATTGGTCACGTTGTGTGAGGCTTGAGCGTAGGTGCAGGGGTAGGTTTGCTCCCGGAGGATGCGAAGAATTTGAAGTAAACAATCACTCCCAAGATGGCTGCCTCCACTAGAATGATACCCACCAGGATCAACTTGTTGGTTATAATCCTGCCAATGAAAAACATGTAAATCTACATCAGAACCTCTACATTCATCAACAGGTGAAGGTCTTGCACGCTTTCGAACATTAAGACCCATTAAAGTGCACGAGCTTGGGACCAAAGTCAGCCCAAAACCGTTCGAATACGCCCAAGACTTGCACAGTCTACTTCAAGAAGGTCATGCTGAAGGAATTGCTTGTCATAAAAATGGTTAAAAATTTACAAAAACTCAGAACGATTATTGTAATTAACTTGCCTTCTGCCTATGGTGTTGAGAATCTGTTTGCTTTTTCCAAGATTGCTGTCCATATTTTCCAGCTGCCAATCAAAAGAAAAACAATGTTATGCTTGAAATAAAATGTTACAAGAACATTCCTGTGAATTTAGAAATTTACATCATCAATTGTTCTTCAAAGGGTTACGATTACTTTACTTGAATATGTTCTAATATCAAATCCACTGTAGATTAACTAACATTAGCAATTTCTCGCCACATGATATCATATTGCAGGCTGGTATAGTTTATCAATCGTTCAAAACGACAGTGGATAATGTTGAATGGTCAGACAGTTGGAGGGTTTTAAGAAAAAACTCTCACCTTGTCCTTGGCATTCAGGAGTTGTTCTTTCTGCCCGTCCAGATCATCGATAATCCCCACGCCTATCTCATCCGTCTCTGCTGCTATTCTATGGGTCCGTTCCAGGCTTTGAGAGGTTCTGTTCATTGTCTCTTGTCCTTGCAAAAGCTTTGTGCGTTGAGATGATTGGGCTGCCTAATAGCAAAGAAAAACCACTAATGAATTTATAAAAATGTTGTTTGTACATTAATCATAGTCTTCCTTGCTTCACTGCAATGTGAAGCTTTCTGATAAATTTTTGTTGGTCTTCCTAAACGCTTTGGACAAATCTACCCTTTCCTCACAGGTAGTTAATTTGAGCTTGCCTTTCGCTGATTGAGCCAAGTGTGGTTTGAAATCTACACACTCGACCATTATCTTGGTTCTAGCTTAATAAATGATCTGCTGCATTCTACAAAGTAAATATCTAACATTGACACTGAATTACACCTGATGACGTACATGTACATAGTGTATTGACTAAATGCACTTACATTGACCTGGTTGTCAAAGTTACTCTGTGAGTGGAAGAGCTCACTGCGACTGCTGCCACTACCACTGGCTCGCTTCTGAATTGTCCAAGAAAACACAGACAATAAAACCATTATCTTTTACAGGAAGAAAATCACACGTACATATTAATAATTTACAGTATTGACAACTTTGCAATGCAGCCAGATCAAAGTTCACAAAAAACTACATCACTTTTTAAAGGAGATGATGCAGATTTCTTAAATTACTGCTACAGGATTGAATCAAAGGGAATGCATGTAAAAACGTGAACAAACAAAGTGGAGACTCACCAAGTCTCTGCTGATTTTATCCAGGTCTCGGCGAAAGTTCCTGACTTTGGCTACCATCTGACTGCGATACGTGCCTGGGGCTGGCTTGGCTTCCTCTTCCATCTCTTGAAGCTGATTAAAAAAGAGTAAAACAAATCAGAAGTTATTTTGCAACACTGTGTCTTTTTTATTCATAAAAAAAAGAAAAGTTTTCACCACCCCCATTCCTTTCTTCTCTTCATACAGGCATTTTTCAGTTTATTACTGGATTTTTGATGATTGATTTAAACTGATTAAAAAAAATTTTTTTTTATACTGGAAGTAAATGCTGTTAAAATTATTTGATTGAGTGCAAGATTGAAAACCAAGTTTCAACGTTTGCTTTAACTCACCACTGCGGCTGCCTCCTCTAGACCTCTCTCTGCATCTCGAATCAACTTCTTGCGTTCCTCTGACAGAAAAAGAAGGAAACAGAATACTGTCAAATTTATACTACTGATGTTTTTGTTTTGGTTTTCCCCAGAAAATGATATCACCAGCCCTTGATTGTAAACAATTACATTCCATTTTCCCCTTTGTTACAAATTTGTTGAATGAACTTACCACCATCAGCCTTGGGTATCCTGAACTCAATGCGGTATCTGAGGTCTTCAAATAATGTTCGAAGCTCCTCCTGGTGACTCTCAAACCTCTCTGAAGACATGATAACTAGCAATCTTAAGATGCTCAAACTCTCAAAAAGCTAATTGTTTGAAAGACTCATGTCAGGCAAAGTTCCTGCAGGACACAAATAAGACTAAGTTATTATAGTTGGCTTGTATAAAATATGTAGTTCAAGGCAGTTGGATTCTACATCTTTTCTCTGTTCAAGTGTTGTTAGTGTTGTTCCATCCCAACTTGACTATCGTCCCAACTATAGTTGGGACTGGTCCGAACTTGAGTGTTAAAGTTGGGGCGTCCCAACTATACTTGGGATCACAGTAAACACAAAGCACCTCCATGAACAAACTAAAAACATGTAAGTTTCATAGTATGTAGTTTTTAAGACCACTTTCCCTTGAGAATATTTTAGATTAGATGAAATGTTGGTTTTCCGAGAGAAGGGAAACTAAATGCGTAAGCCTACTTTGAGACTGACAGATCATGAGGCCGCTGTCAGAGCCCTCTAAAAACACTACATCATGCAAATATTTACACCGAGCTAGTTTAGCCATGGAGGTAGAATTCTACCTCGACTGGCTCACATGAGTTTGTACAGAGCCGAGCCCCGGGTTTGAAGTAAAGAATCTTGTTAAATTAAAGCCGATCACATCAGCTGCAGTAGTGTCACACAAAAATCCATGCATGATCGATCAAGGTGTCCATCCTGTTGAACTCTATGGGCGATCCAAACTATAGTTGGGATGTCCCAACTTTAACACTCAAGTTGGGACAAGTCCCAACTATATTTGGGACAATTGTCAAGTTGGGACGGAACAGTGTTAAGCTTATAGTTATAATTGGGCCGTGTCGTCATGATCAACAAAGTAGGCCTGTTGCTGTACATGGTACAATGAACTCTCACCCAGTTAATGCATGTGTGAGCGAGTAGTTGTGATAATCGTAACCCTCCATCCTATGGTGCTAGCGCGCACTCTCCATGATATTGTATTGAGGGAGTGCGTAACTGGGTAAGACTGAGGGAAAAATTTCCGTATCGTGCCACCACCTTTTCACTCATTTTTACCCAAAGGAATATCTCATTTGAGTAAATTAGATACTATTTTATTTCATAACGAATGAAAAAGTGGTGGCTGGATACGGAAACTTTTCCATAAAATGGCCTGTAACTAGCAGTATTGACTTGACTCTTTTTCTATGATTATGAAGTATGCATTGCATTGTAAAGTAAATTTTCATAAAACGTTAATTTACCACCACTGCCCACTGCACTGACTCTGTGCTGTCCGATCCGATCCACTGCACTGTCCGATTCTCCCACTGACTGCAACCAAATTTGACCAAACTGTACACACTTTATATGGCAGCAGAATTTTCGTTCCTGAGGACGACTTTTCCCTACCTTGATCGGTTCGACAAGCTGGTTTTCTTAGGTTAGTTAATTTCCAACCAAACTCACAATGAGACGGATCAAAATACTGAGTTAATTGTTGGGCCGGGGAATTGAAGTAGAATAGCGCCCTCTGTCTACGAAACGTAGAGTTATGTAAGTCTTCCCACAATAATATACCCCTTTTACAAATCGTTTTATTCAATTTGTCCTTTTCTTTGAAAAAAAAACATAGGGGTGATCGTCCGGTGATTATACTATTGTTTTGAAGGGGATGATTACAAAAGTTCACGCACAAAATACATGAGGTGCACTCTTAAATAATTAAATCAGCGGGTTTCTGAACGATGGGTGACCTGCTTTTCTGAAGAGTAATGATACCCCTTAAAGAGAATGGAGGACACGTAAGAGATTGTTTGCCTCAAGGTATTGAGAATTTAGGTTTAATCAACACTGCCCTTCCGATAGTTAACATATCGTTCCAGTAACTGAAACTAAGGAATACTGCCTTTGAAATGGGAGTAATGAGAAGTTAAAAGTTGATCAATTGATTTTTATAATGGTGTTGTAATGCAAAAAAAAAAAAACACCTCAGTGAAGTAATCATAACCTCACAAAGAATTCATGCCATCATCCGGAATTTCCTACTATAACTCCCATGTGGGCCAACGGATTGAATTTCATTAATACATTGGAAATGTTTATAGCTTGATGGCTCGAGCTCTAAACTTATATAGAACATAACTTTGCTATTTTTCTCAAAGCTATTTTAAATTGACGTGCAAAGCTGAGTTTGGAAAGCAATTTCACCCACATGTAGGTCCTCCAATTTGGCATTTGTGATCCTAGTTTTGAAAACACATAGTTTATGATCATTGTACTACAATGACTTTGGGGGTAAAGGGGTCTAAAGCCATACAGAGGAACTTCAATGGATGTTGGCCCTAGAATTAGGGGTGAGATGAGACCTGTAACCGAGTCCAGGATACTGATTAGTTATTACAACTGTTTTGATCCTTATTTAACTTAAACCCTCCCGAGCAGAAGGGATGGAAAACTAGGCAGGAGTGGAACTCAATTAAATAAATAATTAATTCAATTGACTTTTCACATGGTGAACAACAACCACACTGTGTGCAAAAGGAACACTTCAAAAGAGACAATTTCCTAACTCAAATTGTCCAAGAAGTATCCCCAACTCAAGAGGATTTAAGTGGACCATGGAGGTAGTCTATTTCTACCTCCATGAGTGGATGGACAGAGGATTAGACATTAAGCCAAGAAACTTTTTGGGTTCTCCTTCGATTTTTCCTTGAGATTTCCTTGAACTTTTGTCACGTGTGACATGCCCCAAGGCTACATCAAGTGTTTTTCCCCATTATGTATATATTTTAAAGGTCTTTTGGGTATAATGTAAGCCAGAGTTGATTCTTATCGCTAACCTATAGATAACTTTTTATAAAAGAATAATCAGCATCTGCACGCAATATCAATAAAACATTGAATTACAGTGCGCCCTCAAGAGGCGTTGAACAATTTAGCGCTCCTTTTCAATCGTGGTGACCCGCTGAACTCGTCTTTAGTTAAATTTTAGAAGTTTCTTCCCCATTGACATACCAAACAAACGATGGCTGCCTCATCTGATGCCGACATCTTCGAATAGGCTAATAGAGCCCTTCAGGGGTAAGTATCGCAAGAATCAGGCAAAAATAAACAAAATAATATTTTTCCCGAAACGGGTTGAACACTAACTAACATACTAACTAAGTAACTCAATAACTGCCAGTGCATGTTGTTGACTGGATTGCAAGCATTCGCAACAATATTGCTATTGGCAAGTTCAACCATTTCGTGTCTATCGTTGGCTTTTAGTTTTACACTTTTTAAGTGTTTATTCTATTGACTGGATAAGTATTGGGCAGTCAGGTTGGCTCAGTGGTTTCTGCCTTTCACCTCTGTCCAGGTTCTCTGTCGTCTGTGGACCCCGGTCCGATACCCCCGGACTGGAGCCTTGCCCTTGCATTGCATGTGGATTGGTCCTGGGTTTTCAGTCCCTACCTATCTGACCGCTGACTGCATGGGTTTTCCCTATAGGGGTTTTCCTCCCAGGTCTAAAACTTAAATTTCTTCACAAAAGTTGGTGTGATGTTTGTTTCCATAAGGATGCTTTGCTCACTTTAACACACATGCTTTATATTATAATTCAGATTCAGTTCAGATCGAGAGAGATACACTTTTTAGAAAATACAATTTAGTAATGGGACTAACTAAAACTATTTAAAAAGTAAACAAATACTGAAAATAGGCCTATGCTATCTCATTTGATCTGTTTCGGTGTTATTTCTTCTTTCAAGTTTTGATACTAATAACAGTTACTAAGTAAGCCAAAAGTTAAGGCACAACCCAATGCCTTTGTCTGAGTTTTAGTAAATGACGGATATGACTGAAAATGCAACACAAGATGCAAAAATGTACTCATGCATAGTTCCACAAGAGTAAAGCCAAACCAAGGTTAAAATATGGCAATTTTTGTTTTACTATCTTCAACAATGAAATGTGGGAAAAAAAAACATTTGCAAAAATTTATCACAGGGTCCGCCGAAGCTCTGAGTTGTAATGGGCGTGACCAAGAAGACATAGAGCTACGTTGGATTATCGCAGCTAATTGTCGAAAGAGAAAGCTTAGGAGCCACTTTTTAAAATGTTAATCAAATGTATCATTTTATTTTAAATGATTGATTGTCCCTTACCAGAATTTGTCATTCTTTGAAAATGAATTTTGTC
>CM021526.1:20675813-20686291 GCA_010994315.2 Pisaster ochraceus | reverse complement strand
AGCATTATTTTTATATGACACGTGATTTTGTCCATAAAGTCATGATATTTTCTCATTTTGTTCCACCAACAGCCGAAACCCCAGTGTTTGTTGTTTACAAACTCATTTCTAGTTAAATTTGTCTTATACATGTTTAAAGCCTGAAATATAAAAAATATAACGAATATAGAAATATAACGAATGAAAAAATTATTTTGAATTTAGCTTCCTGCAACACTTTCACTAAAACCTCCATCGATACTTTCATAACCAACTCATTTAGTACTCGTGTAACTGTTATTGTTTATTTTTACTTCACTCACTGTTCTTTTAATATCAGCTTTTTTATTGGAGAATTTTTTGCTGAAAAATCTATTTTATTGTTGTAAATATCATCATTGCAGGCCACCAACGAAGTGGTAACCCGCGTTCCCAAGTGCACCCAAGATGAGATGGAGGCAGCAGTCGCTGCAGCAGCGGCAGCGTTCCCTGCATGGAGCGACACAACCATCATGACACGTCAACAAATTATGTTCAAATACCAGCACCTCATCAAAGAAAACCTGGTATGTTAATTATAAATCCTACAAACTTTACTTGTCCAATGCCTGGTCCATGAATTGTGTGTCCCTTGATCCAGGTTGGCCCTTTAGTTTATCCTTACCCACTGTAGTTTTGCCTGATTGATAAACCATGCTGGGCAGCAACACGATATAATGTGGTGAACGCATACACAGCACACACATGCACACACAGTTCTGCGCAGTTATGCAACCATACCTAGCCCGTGCACTTGGGTGGTTTCAAATGATTGGTCTTTACGCTGGAAAATGATACTTAGGTTGAAGGTTAGTAAGGCAGTTATAACTGCTTGGTTCAGAGACACAATTTTATGCAACACAACAGACAAAATAATAAATTTTATCTCTTTTTCAAGGGTGAAATTGCCAAGTCAATCACACTAGAACAAGGCAAGACATTAATCGATGCTGAGGGAGATGTAATGAGAGGACTGCGTAAGTGTAATTTTTAAAGATCGTTCAAGATTATCGAACACAAACTGCTTTTTGTTAGTTTTCACTAAAGCGTGACCACAGAATTTCATAAGCTTTTCACAGGTTGTTGGAATGGTGTTGTTAATAATTTTTAAAAACCAAGCAGCTAGGAATGATCTACTCTTAAAAAAAAACAATCATCATGTAACTTCCCTTTAAATTACGATGCAAAATATGTGAAAATCATGATGACACAATGAAAATCGTTTAGTTTGCTTTCAATGCTTCATTTAGTGATCTCTTTTGCTGTGCGTGACTGTCATCCTGTGTAGTTTGATTGTGATCAACTTAATCGATAGAAAATATAACCTGTGACATCGAATGATTTAAAAGAGGCACAAAGCCCTGGACTTCCTGCAAGTTCAATTTGTACAGAGTTCAATGAGAAAAAAATCTAAAACCTTGCATTTTGTAGAGATTGCATGATACTATTTTTTATTAACCTTGACATTGAGAAAGGGAGCACATCTCAAAGCTTTTTATAATTCTTGATTGTATGCGGCAATTATGATACACTATGTAAAACTTCTTGTATACAGTATCTTGCCTGCCAGATAATGCTCTGGAATGCACAAAGTGACAGAGTCTGTTTTATTCTGTATAATTGTTCACAGAGGTTGTTGAGCACACATGTAACATCACATCCCTTCAGCTGGGTGAGACACTGCCGGGTATTGCCAAGGATATGGACACTTTCACCATGAGAGTTCCCCTTGGAGTCTGTGCAGGAATCACACCGTAAGGCTTCTCTCTCCCCTTATGTCAAAATCTGTCACCACCAAGTACAACGTTTAAAGTTATCTACTGTTCCACTGACCTTGAATTAGAATACAAACCTTCCTGAATCTACCCCCATACCTTTGATCCCTGATAAGAATAGTTTGCCTGACCTCATACAAAACATGGTTTTGTTGGTTTTGTATGGCATTGCATCGCTGACTCTATTAAAGTAAAGTAATAACCAGGGTATAAATTTCAAGGAGTTAGCCAAGTGTAAACTATTAACTGTTTTGCTAACACTCCTGCTCTGAATTAACACAGTGTAACACAAACATTCCCATTTTTGCATCCTGTGGAGACTTCTTTTGTCCCTCCCATGGACTTTTGTACACACAATTTATGTGGAACATTCCCTTTAGCATTTCCCTTTGGTCATCATTAGGTAGCCAATATTAAAACAGGGAAACTGACCCTAAGAATGGCACAAGCAAGACTTTTTTGTGGTAATGATGTCAGATGAATAGTATACAAATAATGAATGTTTATGAGTGCAATGGTGCGAATATTTTCATGAGTTGAAAGATGGAATGTTCTATTCAACGAGGCGGACAATCCTTCAATCAAATGGCAAGGATCTACTTGGGTGTTATATAATTCAATATAGTTTATTTTGTTCATTCCACTCATAAGAAATGTTGACCATTATTGCTACGTTTCCTCCACAGATTCAACTTTCCAGCCATGATCCCACTGTGGGTAAGTGGTATTTTTGTCATCATTTTATTAACATTTGAAATTTTTATTCACTTTCACTTTTCTAAATGTAAACCTTAAACAAGTTCTCAAGGCTGGTGCATACTTCATCAAACAGTGGTAAATTAAAAAGCATTCAACTTCTATAAATCTGCATAAGATTTACAAAGTCAAATGACATTTCGACAGAATTCCTGTTTTGAAAAATCAGTGTCAGTAGAGATGACTTGTTTTCATTTTATCAATTTTGTTTTAGTATTTCTTATGGGAACACTACATGGCAATCACTTTTTGGAAGAAATAACTGCTGTGAGAAGATGAAGAATAAGACAAAGTAGTCAAGACAATGGTGTTTTATAAGTGATCCACCACTTTGTTCAAGTGTATCTGAAAGAATTACTTAATGTTCATCTCCAATCATTGGCGGCAGCATTCTAAAGTTACTCATAATTTTTGAGCTTGACACCTTCTTTAAACTCCATCTGTATTACAGATGTTCCCAGTAGCTGCAGTGTGTGGTAACACGTATGTCATCAAGCCATCTGAGAGGGACCCAGGAGCTTGTATGATCCTTGCGGACTTGGCTAAACAAGCTGGTATACCAGATGGTGTAGTGAATGTCATCCATGGGCAACATGATGGTGAGCTCCTACTTGGATCATTGTAAACAGACAAGTAAACCTTGTTACAAGTCACGAGATTTCGTAGATGTATAGATATTTGCAAATGATGTGGTGAAAGTTGCACTGTGTTTAAGTTTAATCACTTCATCTGTGAGGGCATGTGGTTCTGAGAAGAGCAAAGCTTGAAGTTCACTCTGGACTGCAGGTCATAGACCAGTGATTTCAGCATTGGGCCAGTAAACTGAGGAACGATCATGTCCGACTGTCTTGTGTTGTTCAACTGAATAATAATACCTCATTGTGCAAAGAATCTTTAATTTAAGGAAATGATGCTCTGTTGAGTTTTAGTGAGAGTCTGGTTAAATCTTTCAATTCTGTGTTGAGCATCAAAGTATACTTGCCGATAAGACAAATTTGATAAGTCTTCTCTCTCAGTTATAGTTAATGAAAAAAGTTTACATGTTAAACTTTGTAGAAAGTTCTCTCTCATTTTGATTCTGGTTTTGAAAAAATTAATTCTGGTCCGGTAAAAACTTTGAGCTACAAGCCCTGCGGTCTTGTGGAATTTTACCCCAAATTCGAGCCCTGAAGAGACTTCTTTCATCTTGTTCTTCACAGAAAAATTCTTCATATAAGGACCCGATTTTGTAGAGCTGCTTAAGCACACAAACAATGTACTTAATACGCAACATTTATGGCAGGTATCCTGTCCTGCAAATTTTGTTCAGCAGAAACTTGTTCAGCAATGGGCCAAGGACCTGATTTCATGAAGCTATTAAGCACGCAAGTTTGCTTAACACAGGAAAATCTTGCTTAGTAAAATCTTGATTAGCAAAAACAGCTTTTCAGCCAAAGTGTAATGAGTTGTACATTTCTTGTGACTAGTACCATGGTTGTTTTTTGCTTACCAAATAAATTTGTTAAGTAAGTTTTCTGCATAACAACTTCAGTATTTAGTTGCCAGAAGTAGAAAAGACTTTGCTCATACCACAGTGTGATGTAAAGACTTTCAACTTTGACCTCATGGAAAAGCTTTATATTTTGAAGTAAAATATGACAAATGGGGTTTGTTTGTCTTGACAGCGGTGAACTTCATCTGTGATCATCCCTCCATCCGAGCCATCTCCTTTGTAGGCTCAGACCAGGCTGGTATCTACATCCATGACAGGGGCAGCAAGAATGGTAAAAGGGTACAGGCCAACATGGGGGCTAAGAACCATGGTGTCATCATGCCTGATGCTAACAAGGAAAACACCCTCAACCAGGTATGACGATCGAACTGCAATGTAAGATAAGAGTTTCAAAATGTTAGTCTGATTACATACTGATAAGTATGTTGGGGATGGGTTTTAATTTGTTTTTTTTATTTTTCGCGCAATCAATTTGAAAAAAATTACAGTTGCAAAGAGGTGGTAGAAGTTTAATTAAAGCCAACTTTCATGTTTATTCTTCAAACCTACAAGAGAAATCTTACAATTGCTAACGTTCAGAGTAGGTTCCTCCAAGACTTGCATGTTGATGAAAAATAGTAGTTAAGTATTAAAAAGTACTCAATAATATTGGGAAGAGTCTTTTGAAATGAAAAACAAAATCATTAATGTTTATACCAAAGTAGTCAAAAGTAAAAGTTATCCCACATACTGTCTGGCCATTGGCTGATTAACTATGCCATTGTGCAATATGATGTCATGGCTAAATCCATCTGTTCAATAGGCACAGGTGCACATTAGTTCTGTGTACAGTTGTGCCACCAAGAGTAGGAAGGTGGGGCTACGTTTGAAGTATGAGACCTACTCCTTTTACATAGCACCATGTAATGGGTTTACAAGCTGCTGCGTCGCAATATGCAGCCAATCAAACCATGAACACCGGGGCGAACCCCTTCTCTTTTCGATAAGTGCACTGGGTTCTTTTACTTGCATTACACAACACATGGGACCAATGGCCTTATGTCCCATCTGAAGGATGAAGCAATCATGGTTAAGTGTCTTGCTTAAGGACACAAGTATCACGACCAGGACTTGAACCTACACTCTGCTGATCAGAAACACCAGAGCTTGAGTCCGGTGCTCTATGGCACGCCACAGAGTATAATGTAACTGAAGAGTATTATTCACATTGTTTCCTGTAGCTTTGCGGAGCAGCCTTTGGTGCAGCAGGCCAGCGATGCATGGCTCTCTCAACAGCCGTCTTCGTCGGAGAGGCAAAGGAGTGGATTCCAGACCTTGTAGAAAGAGCCAAGAATCTAAAAGTCAATGCAGGTACAGAATTTAGTAGAGAATGAAGCCTCGCACTTCATGCCCTCTATAAATGATGTCATCAGCTACTACTGTTCGGGTAGTACTTTCTGTTGGAACCTTTTGTACTCCACACAATGGTTACTCAATACCCAAAAGTTTTGACTTGGATAAGATTGGTATGCTGTTCAACTGATATAAAGCAATTGCTGTTGGGGCCTGCTCATAATTTCAAGTTTCACCACCAGTTCTTTTCAGAACCACTCTCAATAAGGTGACGTGATTGGCATGGGTGGCTAGCTAGCTTACCACTGCGGCCCTGGTTTGATCACCAGCTCAGGCCATATGTGAGTAGAGTTGTGCCTTGGTTCTCTCGCTGAAAAAATCATACCCTTTTGATCTCTGCGAGGTCATTTATGGGTTGACGTGGCTGGCTGCCAAAAGCGCCCATGCATGCCTGCAGTTCGAACACATTGTAGCTGCGTTCTTCGCAATTCAGCTTCTCAGCTGCAAGTAAGGATGATTAGCCTCCCAAATTACTATTATTTTTATTAATTAATCAACAGATACATATTTTTATGGTATTACCACAGATGTTAGCTTCTCAAGATTGTTTACCCAACATTCAAACAGTCAAATCTTTGTAACATTGTCTTTTGTTTACTTAAAAAATGGTTTTTAAGTCGCTTTAATGTTGACATGTATGTACAGGTGGATGGATTTATATTTACCCTTAGGAAACTCAGAAAACACCCACAAATTGACATGGCGTTGCTGGCCATTCCCAATACAAGTGGTCTCATTTCAATATTGCTTCATTTTTGTTCAGGAGCAAACTTTCCTCAATTGGTTCCACTGCACAGCTATAATTATGATTGAACCATTTTACCCCTCATACTTTTGGACAATGAAGTCAGTGTTACATACCTGCATGTTAAACTCTCAATGCATAGCAGTCTCTTTATTTGTTAAATATTCACTTTTTATTCAATTTTTTTTTAAAGGGGACAATCAAGATGGGTGTACGCGACTGAGGTCCAGGGTTACTTCCTTGAGGTCATCACTAAGTATTGTGTGTTTTCTTGCATCCTTTAGGTGACCAGCCAGGAGCTGACTTGGGCCCAGTCATATCACCAGCAGCCAAGGACCGCATCCTTGAGCTGGTACAGTCTGGAGTGGATGAGGGAGCCACTATGCTGTTGGATGGACGCAACATCACTGTTCCCGGCTATGAGAAGGGAAACTTTGTTGGGCCAACTCTCCTGTCCGATGTTCAGGTAGATTCTTAATAAACTTCTAAACATCGCGTATTAACTTCTACTGACGTCATCACCCATGACAAATCTTTGTTGTGCCACTTAAGGAGTCAGATTCCCTGTGTACTGTGCACTGTGTATCTTATGTGACATGCCTGCAGTTAGACATGCATCGTATCTTTGCATGCAATTTGATTCCTAAGATGGATGACCATGGGCAGCCAGTAGCAGTGTATGACGTCACTGCTAGGGGTCTATGCCATATCTTTGCATGCAATTTGATTCCCAAGAGGGCAGACCGTGGGCAGACGGTAGCACTGTGTGACGTCAGTGTAAGAGGTTTATATATTTTATATGAACTCTGCGTATGAACTCCTCTATTGACCTAATTCACCTGTCATCGCGTGATGCATCTTGCTGGCGTCGATTTGGGAGGCGAATTACTCATTTGTCTCTGTGCAGTGTGCATTTTAGGCGACCCATGCAGTTAGGAAAGCACCATCTTTACATGCATTTTGACTCCCATGGTCGCAGACCATGGGAAAATAGTAGCTGAGTGTAACGTTACTGCAAGGGGTGTACATTCATTATAAATTCCTGAATATTCTTTATGCATTGTCCTAAATATGATCCTTATGAACTTTTATATATTACATTTAAACACAAATATGCATTTACAAACTTTTGAATATTCCTTAAAAGTCCCCCCAAATTTATTTCTACCATAATCCTTCAAAATATTATAATCCAACATCTAAACCTGTAGACTGACATGACTTATGCATAGCATGGAGGGGTTAGCCATGCAATGCTTTATCAACAGAATCAGGCAATACCAGGGGGAGGTATTCAGAAAACTGTAGCTATCGAGGGTCAATACTTTTTCTTCTTCATTTCTTCACAAAACCAAATGAAATGTATCACAAGGAGACCAGGTGAATATTACTGCATGGCTCAACCACTTCAACTTTAAAATCGACAAATAATGTAGGAATGACGTTACCGTTCTTCCTTATCCACAGACAAACATGAAATGCTACAAGGAGGAAATCTTTGGGCCAGTGTTGCTGGTCCTCACTGTGGACACCATTGATGAGGCCATTGATCTGATCAATAAGAACATGTACGGGAATGGTACTGCAATCTTCACCACCAACGGTGCCACCGCCAGACAGTATACAGAGAGGATTGACGTCGGTCAGGTAAGATAAGATGAGGGTTACTTGAGCAAGGCTTTTGGCTGGTTATTAGTATTTAGAAAAGATTCCACTGCAGCAAAAGTATACAAGAATTGTCCTTCATTAAAAACTGCCAAAACTCAAACACTTTATGCTCTCAGTGCAATACAGGGCTCAACATAACCACTAGACCCCTGGCCGGACTACATTGACTATAGCATTGTGTGTGTAACCCCACAACCAAATAAGTCCTACTATCTGATGTTTTTCCAAAGAAGTATTTTCCATGACAGCTCTGAGCTACAAGACCTGTGGTACCTGTGGGTCATGTAGACATTTTCTTGAAATTCGAGCTGTACAACAATGTCGTGATCAGGTTCAGAAAGAGGGGGCGGGGAAGGGAAGGGAAGATTATATAGTGCAACTTGCACCAATGGAATAATTTACTTCCGGTTTAATTTATCATGAGTACTAATGACCTAGAAAAATAAATTAAAGTCAATTTGATACCTGTACCAATTGTCCTGAGAACTATTTCTATTTGAAATAAGATAAGATTTTTGTGTAGCGTATTTATTGGAAACGGTAAATTGGGAATGTGTGACATTTTCTCAAATCAATTATTATCATATTACCTTTTAAGGTAGGGTCATAGATTGGTAAATACTCCAAAAATAACCGACCATAAAATCTTGCTTGGTAAGAAGCGCTGCAGCTGTTGATTGTGTAAACTATTTTGAGAAAGGATTCTCTTTGTAGTAATATGGCTTGGATAATTTTTCAATTGTAGAAATGATTCCTGCAGGAATCATTTCTACGATTCCTGAGGGTTGACTAAAAATTCGAATTTGAATTTCCGTGTTGTCCATTCGGTTGTTCGGTTAGTACCTGCTGTCACCTCACTAAACATGGATGGATTCGACGTTCTTGATGAAAATTGAGTGATAGTTTTATGCTGTTTGCTGTGTTTAGCTGAAACTTTCACAGGTGATTTTTATCTGTCTTTATATTTTTTGTTGACAAACACCAATCTATGACCCTACCTTTAAAGAGAAAAACAAACTTGATTGCAGAGTGATTGCAGCAAGATGTTGTCTCATTAGGCAGCAATTTATATCAAAGTTGAACAGTGTACTCAGCTGTGCTTATGGCTGTTCATTTATAAGGACTTGCAAAGAACAGGCTTTAATGATACAGCGCCCTCTTGCATCAAACATCAGACATCATTGGGTGGCTATGCACTCATTGTAAACCAGGGTCCTTGCCTTTACATACAGTATATACAAACTTTTATTGCCTTTTTGGATAGCTCTGAGTCCTAAATTAGGAAAAGTTGGCCATGAATACAACCTTTAGAGCCTGGATTATAAAAAATAAAAAAATTCTGTCATACTTGCTAAGAATACTTTAGCTATGTTTTTCCCGTAATGAAAGCTGATATTAACTTGCAAACAACTATGCCCCTAGCAAAAAGGAAGGTATATAGGTCTAGTTGAAAGACGCCCTCTGGTGTCAAATACCAAGTAATGTCAGGCATTGTTGAGTTTACAAACATACACAAGTGAGTAATGTACATGTATAGCTGAATTGGAATTCAGTACTTGGCACACTCATAGAATGGGATACTTCTATTCTGGGTCACATTCATTGAAAATGAGCTCGTTCCAAGTCGCCTTCTACAGATGCTCCTGACATGTATACCCACTTATCCTTAAGATTTATTCAGGGGCATGGGATAAACACCTACACAAAAAATTGCAAATTGGTGAAAGATGATATCAACATGTACACAGGGAATGTTTATAGGCAGAGCTGCCACTTCCGCAAGGAGATGACTGATCCAATGACAGGCCATGTGCCAAAAAAAAAAGCTATGAAAAAATAGTTGTTGCAGAGTGGAGGATAAGAGTTGTCTGAGGCAACATGATATGCATTGAGTGTCCAACAGCAATCCTGTAGCCCTTTTTCATATTGAACCAATATTATTGCACCTCCAGGAATATGCAGGGAATTTCAAGATGCTTTGTGTTGTACGTCTCCCAAAGGTTTAAGATTTGTCTCATCATACAGCCAGATTTCATATATCCCCCTAAGAGATACTGAATTATTTGTATATATAAGGAAAACACGGAAAGATCTTTGGGTGTTCTTCTATAATCTACTTGGGGAGTTGCAAGTTTTACTCTGAACCAATGGATTACAAGCATGCATTTGAAAGGAGTGGGGAACGATAATACATGCAGACAATGACGACGACCCCCCCAGGCTCAACTGCTCCTGTCACAACATAGGTTATTGACAGATGCAGCTGGAGTATTCCTCAGCTGAACGATATCAGGAGAGTCTTTAGGAATCATGGGTCAAGGGACAGACGGTAGAACCACACAATAAGACATGGCTCAAGAAATCTGATGAGTTCTGATTTGTTTAAGTCAGGACCCTTTTTTTTTCTCTCTCCCATGGAACATTTGTAATACTTACCCCAGGCCCCGGCTTTTGTCCAAAGTCTGACATAGTTTTACAAGATTTCAGATAGGATTATTTATATTCAGGAAGAGCAACCACTCAGTTGATCACTTGACTTGCTTTTTTTTGTGCTCTTCATCGTCTTTTGTTATGTAACAGAAAACTAAAACAACCTTGCAGTGTGTGTGTGTGGATATTTCTACACATTCAA
>CM021526.1:20643096-20657436 GCA_010994315.2 Pisaster ochraceus | reverse complement strand
AAAAAAAGGAAAGAAAAAAGAATTAGACTTGTGAGGAAGGAGTGAAACCAAAATGGCTTTTCATTATTTTCACTTTCGTATTTTGTATTCCATAGAAAATAGGAGTGAAACTCACTATGAAGCTTACACAAGAGCTTCATGCTTACACTAAACAAACAAATCTGCTTGATCACCGTGATTTTTGAGTTCCTGTAATCCCTAGGATTGTCTTAGTATTACAGAGTGAAGGATTGTTGATGACTTACAATTCTGGTTTTTACATTAAGATACCTGACTTATAGTGAAGGAACAGTGAACAGCATGATGCAATGTGTTTTAAGCACAATTTATTTGGGTTACTTGAATCATAGTATGCTTAATTTGATGTAATTGACTCTACATTGGATCTACATGATCGTAGGAGTTGCGGATCAAATCTAATAAAATATGTTCTTATGCAAAAGGTCTTTATTACTCAGTCCTGGTTCTTGAGGAGGCAACAGAGGCAGAGCGGGACTTTGGAACGCTAGGTAGCAACAGACTTACCATTTAAGTTTTCCATTGTTTACGTAGTTCTGAGCATGCGCACATTATCGATAACAATGGATTTACCTGGTAAGTCTGCTGCCACCTAGCATCCCAAAAGTCCCCCATTGCCTCTTTGTGTGTAGTCATTGCCTCGGTGCCCCTTGAATTGTCCTAGTAGAACTTTGAATTTCCCTCAAAGAGATGCCGATGTATTTCTTTCCTCCATGGTAAGCCAAAAAACAGAAACCTGTTCTTCCCCAAAGAGAACAAAGTGTCAAACCTGAGTGGAAAAAGGCTCACCACAAGCATAGAGCCACAAGTGATTGGCCATGGCACAACCACATGGGTCTCCCTCCTGAGAAAAACACCTGTGAGCCCACCACAACCCTCTCTCATCTCATGCTGGATTACACATTGATTAATTCCCTTTCCCACCCTTCTCAATAATAACCAGAGAGTTGTTTTTATCGCAGTAATCCATAAAAACCATAAGAAGATGATACAATACCTGATACAAGATTGGCGGTTTCCAATCACCCATGACAAAAAACGCTCAACAACAAATCCATATGGTGTGGACCAACTGACTGACTTAATCTGCCATTAAGCCTTTGACGATATAATGTGGATTGTCAACACCGGAAATGTCCACGCACTGAGGCATGAAATAATCCCCTGTCATTAAGCCACACCTTTAGAGGGTGTAACCTTTTAAAATGTCCACAGAGGAGTCTGTCAGGTCAGGTGACAACTATTGGTCTGACTGGGTAAACACTGTTATAGATATATCCCTTATAGGAGGGGTATGAGTACACTGTATTTCACAGCTACTGGTGGTCAACAAGGTGGTGGTTTTTTTGCCGTATAGTGCGTGCATTGTGTTGTTATAATAATAAAAATAATTTGATTTGTTGATGGCATGTCACCTCGAAGATGATTTTCAATGGGCCGTCATAAAACAATTTTGAAGAAAGAAATTTACATACAAAATTACAGGTAAACTTACATGAGCTCCCAGTTAAAAAATTTAAGATACAGCCAAGAATAAAAAAAAACAGGTAATTGTATGGAAGCTCAAAGTACAATACCACAATAAAGTATGCAATAACGTTCAAAGCTGCAATTCAACACTAAAAGAGACCCAGACTTGCCTCACACTTAACTACCCAGAGTGAATTGGTCACACTCATACAAGCTCTGTTCGAGATGGTGGATTCATCTATGTAGGCTAGTAATGTTTTTGATATGTTTTAGTTCATACAGTTTTTTTCATATGATGGCTTGTAGTTGTCACTTCTTTTAGTTTAATGAATTTTTAATTGGAAATCATGCTGAAAAAATACAAGCCTCTTCCTGTTTCTTTTTAAGAATCTTTTTTGAATCTGTGGATTCTGCATCCGCAGTGCTTATCAAGTGACTTCCAAGTGACTGCAAGTTTTTGAGAAAGGAAGTTACACACTCAAGGCTCTAAAAGGCCAGTTACCAAACAAGTCCCTTCTGTTTTTTGTGTACTATTCATTACATTTATGGCACCCGCCAAATGCTAAACAAGTCTTTTTTATTTGTGTATACAGTGTATATTGTTTGTTACGCTGCAGCCGCTGCCTAAGGCCTGATGGTAAGAAACAGGACTGTGTTACGTGCTTATTCTGACACCTCTCTGCACTATATGCAGAGCCCTTTTTTGAGTGATGGTGGGTCAATAACTAACAGGATGCAGTAAATTGATCGTTTTGTTGATCGGATACACATGGGGATCCCACTTCCGACCAGGCTTTTGTGGCCAGGAGGGAGGGAGAGCCACTTGAGCACCAGAGGGTTGGTTGAATGAGAGACAATACTTAGGGGCTTCCTACTTTGCCTCTGGCTTGGGATTAGCGGGAGTGGAGGCTCTGAAGGAGGGGATGTAACAAAAGCTTGGAGCTGGAGTTGTTACTTTCAGACCAGGATTTGGATGTGTATTTACCCAGGTTGGAAACACTGAGTTGTAACAAATATTGCTGCTCGCAGCTTGGGTTACTTTTGTCACTGCTTTTGACATGGTGTTAAAAGTGTTTTCTGAAGTGTGCCGAAAAAACTTGCGGTGTTTGAATGAAATTGAGCATGAGGCTGAACCATTGCTGCTATGCATTACCCATTATGTTTTACTTGCATGCCACTACTTTGGACGACTAGTTGTTGGAAAGTTTTAGGTACTGCATTTTTTTTATGTTTGCAATTAGGAATTGTGTCTAAAGCTCTGTTTGTATAGAATAAAGTTCAACCCAGTTTGAAAATGACATTTTGTTTATATAAGGAAAAATGAATTAATGCAATGTAATTGTGACTAAAGGAAACCTTTGACTATTAGGGGGAAATGGACATTTATTAATAGTTTCTTGAATATAATGACATCACCCCAGAAAAGAAACTATTTTACAAGGATACTGGTACTGCCAACTAAAAAGAAAAACAAGTCATGCATAGAGTCCCTGTCTCTCTTTAAATGTAACTGTAATTTTTTCGATTAAATAATCGCACAATTTTAAAAAGGATTTATACAATTTACGTTCCTTACAAAACAGTGAATGTTTTATATAAACATCATTGGTTGTTAATATGTTGACTGCCGGTCATAGATTCGTAGGGCGTTCCCATTTGCCAAGTGTGGTGCGCATGCGCGCATACCAAGTAGGTTACACTTTTTTGTGTCTACATGTTGTAATACAAATTCTCAGGATGTATGTCCTCACCACTGCCAGATGCCAGTGTATTCAATTAACAATACAAAAGCATTTCATTCTCTACGAGTATACTCGTAGTGGCAGAATCCGTTACACATGTTACTACGAATATAATCGTAGGCGGCAGTCAACGTGTTAATAGAAGAAAGACAACATTGAAGAAGAGCAATTCATGGCATACCTGGGCTCCTGCTGAGCTTGCCCATACCTTGACTCTTGAGAGTGAGTGAATTCAAAAATCAGCAGGCCTGATACTTCATGGAGGCATTTTCATGGAGGCAAATGCCTCCGTTGCCCCTGGTCATTACCTTGGTTCCCTCCAAATGATTCCAATAGAAATTTGCAATTTCCTCGTAGAGAGGTGACCTTTACATTACCAAGGGCCCTTTTAAAAAAAACGCAGCATGGCCTTTGAAGCAGTGATGTTGACTTCGTCCAATTACGTGATGATTTGTGTGTACACAGTGTTCTTATTATAAGACAACTCTCTCTCAATGGGATTGAAATGTATAGCAACTTGACACCTCAAAATAGCCAAACACACTCCATCAAAATAGCTCCCTGACCATTTCCAGCCTCATAATAATGTATCACCTTTGTAACCTAATCTATTTGATAGTGCCATTTACCCTAATTAGGATAACACCCTGACTCAGGAAGTTTGCCTTGAGGATTAAACCCACCCAACTAGTTCTATATTTGACCACTGGGAGATACCCCGAAGGGAGTGGAGTGGACCAACAGAGCAACAATGGTTATTGTGCTATCAGTTTGTTTGTGTTGGTCACCACTCCCAACACAGCCATGGTTATTGAATGACCACTAGTGACTAGACCATGTAGGAAGGAACAGGGTTTCCTCTGTAGTGACTAGACCGAAAATCAATCTTCTTAAGTGTGGCTAGACAAGAATGGAACCTGGAACACGATACTACAGTGCGATATCGCATAGTGTCTACCACGGCCCACGGGTCTACCTAATAGGACATTTTTGAATATTTTTTTATCCTCGCCTAAGATAAGTTTCAACTTGAAAACCGTTTTTCACTTAATGAAAAGTCATTGTCTTTGTAAAAAAGAAAATGATTTTCAAAGCGGTAATGATTTTAAAATCAGACTAGATTAAGATTGGATTAGATTACGTTACTCAATTTTTCTTTGTTCACCCAAATATCAAATTGAATTTACCCCGTCATGTTGTTTCTATTGTTGATAGATTAGATGAGATTACAAGGGAAGAAAGGAAAATGCAAGGGAAGAATGAAATGGCTTCGGCAACAAATGGTATACAAAAAAGCAATACAAACGAAAAAAGATTTGTTTGCCATATAAAGAATACTCTCTTGTTTACTCTTCATGCAGTTCTTACATCAAAGTATGTATTTATAGCAGACTGCGAGGCATGATGAGTCTTTCATAATGAGATATATCAGAGTCAGCCATAAGATGGTACAACTCATCACTCCAACCTCAAACTGCTCATTGTACCATTTGATAGGTGCCGCCAAGAGCTGGGCAATCAGGTTAGCCACGAGGTTTCTTCCCTACCATTCGCCTCTGTGACCCCTTGCAGTACTATTTGTGAATCACACCTGAATTTGTGAAACCATAAGATTTCTTTCTTGATCTGTTAAAATTATTTTACTTTCATGTTATTATTTCATCGCTAAATTTTACTTTCCCAGCAGTATAATAATAATTGTTATAGCCATGAACCTTGTCACACTAAAGCGTTTGAAGAAACAGAATCCGGCATACATAAAACTCAATATGGTCCTGGAAGTTCAAATGCGTGTGAGACTTTTACAGTCTAATAATAAGGAACAAATGAGCTGCTGTAAATGCAATGTTCTAATCCTTCTTTGTAATGCTTCTGGTCTAGAATTTGGCATACATGTAGCTGTTTCTTCTTACAGTAAGGCTTACAACTGAGTCATTGCTTTGTCCCATTTTTATGCAGTAACTGGAAATAGAACAACGCTGATGGCGTGAAGTGATTCTATTTCCAGTATAAATTTGAATGCAAACATCGTTAGACAATGATTGTAATTCCAGTGCTGATTACTTGTAAGGATGATTGCACTACAACCTATTAGGAGAACTCATTATTATCAAAGACACTTTAAGTTTTCATACCTGACTGCCTGTTATGTTTCCATAATGTGCATAACAAATTCAGTTTCCCAAAAATATTTTGTCTACCAAAATCTCAATTAATTTTAAGTAACCATGTGTAAGAGGTTAGACCTAGGGTAAAAATTAAGACATAAGAAAACATAATGAATCTATATATAAAAACATTAAGATCATTTGTGCTTTCAATACAACCATAAAAATAAAACACTTCCATATTTTGAATACATCCAGGTTTCTTCAATTGTGAAATGAGAAGCTGGTTCATTGTCTCAGATACTTATAAATCTAGTCTTACCACCATTAAGCCCACTCTTATAGAACAATGTGTTTGATCCAAAAATGAAATCACAAGGCAAATTTGATTTATAGAAGTATAATGTAGGATTCTCAAACTTGTCCACATCAAAACTGCTGGCGCTAAAATCTTCAGATCCAAATTGTACGGAACAAAGGACATCCCTTCACCGTTCACCCCCATTTCCAGCCCATTGTGTGTTTCTTTTCTCCATGGTTTAACCTAGCAGAAAAAAACGACATGAAAGACTGGCCGACGCAGGTTCATAAGAATTGCATTATAATCTATAAAGAAATCTGCCCTTGCCACTAACCTCACAATGCCAGGCCACTTTGCTTTCATCCATTCACACTTGCCGATGAATTACAAGGCCTATTTGATCTTGAGAATAGTGATTTAAAAGATTTTGCTCATTCTTCTTGAGCTAAAATAATCCCCACAAGAAAGATTCCAAAACTGGAATCTTTGTAATACTTGAGAAGTACAAAAAAAATATTCCACACCACCCACCCATTCACTTCCATGGAACACACTTGCCCCAAAACCACTATAGGCCTATTTTAAACTGTTTTGAAAAAAACTATTGTGAGAAGTGAAAGAAACGTCCTTGAAGAATTCATGTTCGACTTGTAAGAAACAAAAGGAAAGGAAAACCATCGTGAAATACCTAGGAAACCACGATAACACAAGAATGATTTGTCAAACAGAGCAGTTACCACTGTTATAGTCAATTTCCGGCCACCTAAATTGTGTGTATTGTATCATGTGCAGCGTATAATGCAGTTTTCTTTTAACAATAAGTAGTTGTTTCACTTCAGAGAGCACACCTATGGAAGGATAATCTTTTTGCGCTGTTTATTTGTTGCATTCTGAATGTAGCCTATAGATTCTCTGCACTGACTTCACACGTGGCTACTGTCTGCACATGGGCTGCCATTTTGAGAGTCAGATTGCATGGTGAGCATGTTAACGCTCACGCCTTTTCTCATTACAGCGACACACAGGGTAACTGACTCCCAAAATGGTGCAACCAAGAATTTCGTGGTGATGACATCTCTTGAATCGCATCAATAACATAAACTTACAGAATTTTGCTCCTTGCTTGCATGAGGTTGTCAAATTTTGTGCTTACAATTAAATTGCGTCCCTTTTTAGTTCTACGAATTGCCAGCTTTGGCATCTGTGATTATTTTGAGAAATTCTTTCTTTTTTTCCCCCTGAAATAATAATAATTTATGATAAAATTTAACTGAACTTTGCTTAGCCCATCATTACCTTTACTACATTGTAGAAAAGTAATGGATGTTTTGAATCGGATGTTTTGGATGCTGACAAATTTTGCCCCGAATGGTTATTGTATACAATGGCAATTTACACCAATTTAACGTGAAGTTTGAGACTTGTAATACTTTTCCCCACTCACATGACAACTCTTTCTATTAGAAAATGAGAACATCCCAAAATTGAACTTGACATTTCCCTTCCTCTTTGATAAGTCATCTATTTTTCAAGTTTCTCTTCTTGCTATAAATACAAAGTACAGGATTTGGTAATAATAGAAAACAAACATGAGTTTCAATCTGACAACTCACTGATTGTAAACATTTTACCACTACTATTATTTCAGAAGAACTTTCCCATCTGAATTACTATCAAAAATCAAGTAAATAGCATTTTTTGAAGGCCCCCCCCCCCCAAATCTCATTATTATGTGGATTGCTGTAATCGAAATAAGCCTTACATGAATGTGCACAAAATCCCAGACTAAACATAATACTCTCATTTATTGTTTTCTCTATAACTTGACCGCCAAATTTTGATGAAGTTTTCACAAGTGGCTTGTAAATCTATTGTATATTTATTGCAAAATAGAGAATGTCAGTAGTTTAGTCTTCCAAAAATAAATAAAAAAAATTTGTTATCTTTAGTACCTCGGGTTCACATGCACCTTGCAAATAACCATTATTCTACATTGAGTATTCATATCATGTCAGCTCATTTCCTGTCTGGGACAATACATAGATAATAGGTAATCCTGGACTCATGATGAAAGACATGTGTCGTTCATCGTTAACAATATTCATCAGTTTGAATACTAAGACATTCCTGCCCCAAACTACCATGATGGGGTTTCTTCACTCTGCAGATTTGTACCATCAAAGTATTATTTATCTAAAGCCAACACTTTTGTACTTTACCCCCCCCCCCCCCCCCCCCCCCCCCCCCCCCCCCCCCCCACCCTGAGTTGTTCCAGTCCATGCTCTGCTCATTCAAAATAGTGCAATTGTCTGTTAGGCCTATATGACGAATGCAAAAAAAGATACAAACATTGTTTTGAAGATTGATGTGCTCAGCTGACCGTGACATTTAGGGTTCACTGGTTCAAAGGCTTTCACTGTGTGATGATATTTTGATGCCGGTGAGGGTAATTTATTTCAGGTCTACTTGGAAATCGTGTTACGTGCCGGGAATTGTGATTAATGACTTGTAGGTTTTATTGGCCATTTGAAGGTTAATTTTTCATGCTGTAAAAGTAGAACAGAGTGAGAATAAAGGCGTCTATTGAAGATTTGAACTTGGTTGAAGAAAAGAGGCTGGGGGGGGGATATGTTACTGTAAGTCATACACAGGATGCTCATTCGCTGTCACTGCAGTGACCAAATTTATATTTTGTTGTATCTGATAATAAGGGAATAAAAGCATGGGACAAGGTCTTGAATGTTCATTTGAAACTGGCAGGGTCGTGGCCGTGCGATAAAGGACTTTCAAGACTGAGTTACCACTCTTTTATTCCCATTCAAAAATGTCCTTTTTTTAACAAGCGTAAACAAGTTGGAAAATCCGTCAAACTTTTCTGTAAATTTCCTCGGGCTCCATTTTGCAAAGGGTAAAAATGCATGCAGCCCTCAACGGCTGTGCGGATGCGTCTGTACTAATAGATTGTACATTGAGTACTGGTTTGTATTGAATGCGTTAAACACTTCACCGTGCTTATATCGCACGTTTAAACATGGCCACATAATCTCCTCTCAACCAATCAGAATGGATACTTTGTCCCAGTCATTTATGAATACCTATTAAAGGCCTAGTTTATTTATTTGTTCACTTTTTGTGGGGTGCTGTGGGGCCTCCTCTAGGTTCATTTCACCCTGTGCTCAATCAAAGCAATCACAGTCAAGGTCGGGTGCCCTCTTGACTGATGTATCACTTGGAGTTTTTTATTTTGTTGTGGTTGCCTGTCTGATTGGTGACCCCATTTACCCTATCCAAAGTCAAGGTGGAAGGCTGTAATCCTTTTAGTTAAGTCCTGAAGGTCTACTTGGTGTGGGAGGTATGTGCTTGTCTTCTTGGTCTACCTCCATGGTTGAATACTCAGCTTGTGCTTGGCCTCTGTCAAGGCTGACCCTTTGGATCGTAATCCCGGAGGGTTGGTGGTGGGCTGTCTTTCGGTGGGTCACACATTTATACCTCCATGGTCACACCATTACCACCAGTTATACACACTGTCCTTACTCATGGTCAAGGATCTGTAAAACATAAAAACCAATCCTACTGTGGAGAAACCAGTGAGTCTGGTCACTGACCATAGAATGACCAATCATGGGCAATCAAGCCTGCAAAGCTTTTGATAGCAGAGTGTGTTTCATAGCAAGGGGGATTTACTAATGGGGATGGTGCCTTGATGTGAGGGTAGGTCACTAACCCTACTGCTCTGTCGTGGACACGCTTGGTTGCAGTCCCTATGGCAGAGATGATGAAGGCTTCTTTGGGTCAGTGCTCTTGGGTCGTCATCAGACTGTGGGCTTTGACCTTCAAAAACGCATGCATCGGAAATCAGAATTTAGTTATTAGCTGGTTTGTTTATCATTATTCATTAATACAAAATTCAGTTTATAGACTTGGCCCTTCCATGAACTTTTAGGACCATTTTTGTTGTTGGTTTTTTGTTTGTGTGTTTTTTTTTTAACAACAAAATACTTAATGACTTTGTTTGAAATTGCTGTGCAATGAAAAAGAGCATTTAGGATACTTGTTATATTGCAAGTAAAAAGGTTTTATAGATCTTTACAGTATTTTTACACATTAAGATATCAAGCACCACATATAATCATACATTTTAAATATGGGACCATTAACAGTGTTTTTCTTCAGCAGCTCTTATTTTAATCGATTTCACAGCAATTTCTAAGATATTGACAATTCTGGCAACTCTTAGTGTGAATGACATTTTTCAAAAGTGCAAAACTACTGATGACTTTGCTGGAGGTGTCAGATCTTGAGATGGCTCTCTGACAGGGAATGATGTTGTTCTTCATTGCTAAAATCAATAACAGTCGGCCGTTACCTCAGTGTACGCAGTATCTATGTGGTGTCTGCTCTTTGTACATTAAAGTTGATCTCGGCGATGGGCACTCATCCTGCTGTGCCAGCATGGGGACCGGTTCATCCAGGTAACCAGACCCCTCAGCCCTGCTTTGATCATACTCATGAAAAGAGCCGGCAGGTGCCTGGATCATAATATGCACTGGTTTGTATTATTTCAGGGACCATACCTTGTTGTTTTTATAATGTCCTCAATGTGTGCCATGCAGGTCTTTTTTCTCAGCAGGAGAGTTAACTAGCTGTTCTATCCACCGGCATCCATTTGAAGAAAAAGAAAAAAACCTCTTGGAACCTAAGTCTTTCTTTGCTTGTTTTCAGTGACTTTTAATGAGTAGTCTGCGTCAGGTTAGATAAATGCAGGTTGTTGGGGTAGAAGGTTTCCCCACAGGCAGAATACAGAGGATCATTGCCATGTCAGTGTTTTTTTTTTTTTACTGACATCACTTTTGATTTTGGGATGCTGAGGGCCCAATTTCAAATAGAAGCTAAGCACAACAAAATAATGCTTATTAGAATATGGTTACCAGCCAAAATACCATGTCATAAGTACAATCTGTGACTGGTATCCTGCTTATTTTTGCTTGGTAGAAAGCGTTTAAGCAATATTTTCTGCTTAAGTGGCTCTATAAAATTGGGCCCCTGGTTGCTGCAAGGTGGAACTGTCACCTCCTGATTCTCTTTGTCTAGACAATAAGCTATGCTGCTGCTGTTCTAATTTATCTAGCTATATAGTATCTAAAATGTTCAGAAACTTGACTTAAATCCAGGCCAAAATTCCATGTGTTAAGAATATCACATTTGAAATTGAATTATTTTTTCAAACTGCTGTTCCGGAGACTGCTAGCAGTTTTAAAAATATTTGTATTAAATACCCAAAAAAGAAGCTAACTTCTTCAACCTTACAACACTGTCATTCTTTCTTGTCACTGCTTTCTTTGGTTATTAATTCACCACTTCGTGAAGGCATTAAAAAAAAACACCCCAAAACGAGACCTACCTGTAGAGGGCTGTGTACAAAACAAAGCAAATTAGGATTTGCCACGTTGTGGAAACAGAAAAACTTATACAGGTCACGGGATTCTCCTATTTGCAAAAATGCAAAATGGCAAATCTAGTGATTCTGCCCATAAGGAAACTATGTGTTGAGTTCTGAAACTTGAAAATGTTAACAGCAATGAGTGTTTTTGAAGTGTTTTTGATGCTTGGTTTGTTCTTGTAGCTCCTCCTGTAACTGTTTGACAGTTTTTGTTTTTATAAACATGTATGTATGTATATATTGTGCCCCTCTTACCAAAATACCAGCTACTTACAAGCATTCACAGCAATTTTCAACACTTTTAACCAGAATTTTGTTTTGAAGAAATAAACAAATGAAGGTGTCTCCCCATTTTGTACTTTGTAATTCTCACTTATATTTTACAGCAGTGGCTCGTGTATTAAATACATTGTCATGTATGAATTCCTTTTGGGACTATACACCACAAGATCATGACTCATTTCTTGGTCATGTTGGGACAATCATCCTCTCTGTGTAGTTTGATGTTAACAAATTGAGCCTAAAAGTGTATGTCACCATCATACCCAGTAAGAATACTCTTGATCTTTTATGCCAATTTCTGGAAAATCACCGCCGGCAATTTGTCAGCTTTGGGTAGAGAGGGAAGGTGGCTGGAACCTCCCCTTCCCCTACTAAAAAAGGAACCATATTATTTCCTAAGCAGCCTCAGTTTTATTTACTCATACCAGTGAGGGATAAAGAACAGTGTGAAGACCTACTGATGTGCCCTTCTGTGTCCCCTACCCCCAGCCTCTCCCCACTCCTGGGGGCATCAAGCCCCTACAGTATATGCAAACCATGCAGGTGAGCATTGATTACCTCTCTACTAGACTTAGAGATAGATGATTGGTATAGGAAGACGCTCTGCTCTGGGACATGCTCAGAGGGGGAATCATAGTATATAGAAGGTTGAAAAGAGAGAGAGAGAGAGAGAGAGCCAGAAATTTGCAGACGCACGCCCACACACACACTCAACTTAATTGAATCTCTTCCCATCCCAACCCGTAGGGCCGGAGTTTTCTTCTTCTCCGTATAACATCAAAGTGCACTCGTTGAGGGTCCTCCATGTTCAGCTGAATGTCAATGTTTCCTTTATTAAAAACAAAATTCATGAATCTGTTCGAGACTATCACATCCATCGTTCTGGCGAAATGAACTCATTGGCATATGATACGCCAGTGTTTCTCTCTTCGTAGGAGTACAGTCGTGTCTATCATTTAGCTTTCAATAAACGTATCAGGCAAGTAACCTGAGAAAACCTGCCTCTTATTGAGCGGTCATGACTTCAGGGAAACACCGAACATTGGACTACATGTACATTTTGTTAGAATTTCCAGCCAAGTGGATAAAATGTGCTTAAGAGTTTAGTTCTATAGGAGGAAAATTTATCTTGAATATGACAGTATTCCAAACCGAAACATTTTGGCAGACCGTTGATATTGGAACCAGGTTTTTATACAAATGACTCACGTTTCAAAGTTATCTTATCTTTGTTCATTACAAACCAACCCCCATCTTTGACCATAGAGACTTTCCTGAATCCTCCAACCCTTCTACTCTACAGTAACACAACTGTTTGAAAAGATAAGTATGCCAGGGCCAGCTTATAAGCAATTGTCATTTAGGCATACAGTCCTGAATCCTACAAAATCAGACAACTTCCTGAATAGGATTTGGGAGGGTTAAGAATTTTTAATCATCATGTATCATCAAAGATCGAGGTTCATGGAGGGCTTTGACAACTGGCACTTCTGAGGTGGATAGCGTACAAGTACATGGGGCTAGACATCGGATTGATTTCAGGCATATGGTTGTCAACATCAGGATCTGGCAAGGCTAGACTCGTGAAGAAGATCATACCTTTAAAAAAAAATTATCCGTTTTACATTTAGAGTTGACTGTTTTCCACTCTATGCCCGGTAACGATCTAAAGTTAATTTGTTTTTCTTGTAGAGTGGTCTTTTAGTCACTGTTACTATTGATTTATGAGCAACGGCCACAGATTTAAGTGTTGATGCATTCACCAAAATATTTCGGTCTCACGATTTGATTAATAAAAACTTTATTTCTTGTCCTACGCAGAGTGGGGGAAAAAAGAGTAAGGTAGTGATTGTTTTTGCCGCTTTTTTCCCACAACTTCACCATGATTGACCCTAATGAGTAGGGAAATTCAATAACAGGCGAGGTATTTTGGGTCACATTCCTGTCATTTTCTGTCTCCTCCTCTGGTAAATTACAATGTTGTGATAAATTGCTCAGAATTTTCTTGAAAATTGAGCAAATTGGTAGCTTAATGCATAAATGGTTTTTCTGTCGTTTTATTAGTTGACATTTTAAAGTGGTCGGTATTGGTGCTCTTGCTGTTTTCTCGCAGAGTGGAGTGGTTTACCACATGCAAGCAGCTCTTTGTTAGGTTAAAGTTACAAATTGTGATAATTTGTCTCATAATTTCTGTTGGTATCCGTGGTATTTGTGGCATTTACGTTTTTTGTTAAACCATATATATTTTTACAACTCCAATGATTAAGCAAATCATGGATGTGTTAGTGCCGTATCTTACACAATTCGTGTGCGTATTCAGTGCCCAATTTCAGGAAGCTGCTTTTTAATCTTTAAGCACCAAACTAAGCAATGCACAATGTAATTCTGCTTACCACGAAAAGGTTGAACCGGCCAAAGTACCGTGTCAGTGTCATATGATCTGGACCCAATTTTATGCAGCTTCTAAAGCTTAACTTATAGGATAAGCAAACAAAATAATGCTTGCTGGTATAAGGTTACCAGGCAGAATACCATGTCACATCTAACATTTGTGACTGGTATCCTGCTCATTTCTGCTAAACAGGAAATGGCTAAGTATGGTAGCATTTTCAGCTCTATAAAATTGGGACCTGTTTGCGATGAGTATCCTGCCAGAAATGTTGTTTTACACTACTGAAATTGGACCCATGGTCCGATCAGCCAGATACTTTTTCCCGATTTCTGAGGATTTAAGTAACAGATTTCTTGTAGCCTCTAAATTTCTGTTAGTGAGATTGAGTGGAAACTACACGTGGTTTTAGCTCACAATCATTTTTGGGGTAGTATGATTATCACCATTATGTTTTTTTTTAAATCAAAACAACACAAAATGTAAAGTGAATTCAAGAACAAAACATGCAGTACAAAGTATGAAAAGGGTGAATAAAGCAGTCTTGTTGACTCGAGTCGGTGACTTGGACTCGAGTCAGACTCGAGTCA
>CM021526.1:20628416-20642194 GCA_010994315.2 Pisaster ochraceus | reverse complement strand
GACTTGCGACTTGACTTGACTTGAGAAAAAATGACTTGGTTACAACACTGGAATAAAGTAATACAATAAAAGACCAATTAAAATGTTTGCTTTTGTACAAAGGTTCTGCTGTTAATCTTTTGAAATGTTTACCCAGGAGTACCACAGGCTCAAACCTATTTTCAAGAAAAACAATATTTCTGTTAGAAATGCTGTTAATTTCCTGTTTTTAAAAACCAGAGAAGAGTGAACCCAAGTTAACATTGCTTTAAAGGGATTTGCTACTCATTTTTAAAATTGGCAACTTACCAGGAAAAACAACCTGTATTACAATATGTTTTAAATTGGTAATAGTATTCCCCACATCCTGACAAATATTTATTGGAAATGTCATCATTAAATTCTTTAATAATGATATTCCAGTGCTCTGATTTAAGCTGTTTTACAAAACAAAGCATAGCAGTATTTAGGTTGACTCAAAATTAGTTGTATAAAGTTGTATAGAGTTGTAATAGAGTTGTATAAAGACTAAGTTCTCCCCCCTCCAGTCTTCCACCCCCCCAACAAAAAAGAAGAGAATCATATATAAAATAAATAAGTCAATCAATTTAAAGAGAAATAACCAAAGGGTTTATTCAAATCCCTTGATTGAAAAATATATAAATATTATTTTTGTGGCTGTAAACACATCATATGTCCATTAACTTTTCCTGCGTTATAATTTATATATTACCGCGACCTGACTTTGACCCTCCTGCACTCCAGCCAACATACCATCATCTCTAAGTGCTCTCTGACAACCTTGTCCCTTGGGTCTATTTTAGTATGATTGATAGCTTCAACTCCAGTATACTGGTGGTCAGTTATTATTGATCAAAGATGGCCTTGAACCGGTTTTCGTTATCAATGACCAATATTTTTCAGTGCCCGAATTTCATAAGTGCTTGCATAGAAAGTGAAAAAAGGGTAAGCAGGACAGCCTTTTATGCTATGTATAAGCTTGTAAATTATGCAAAAGATGTCCGCTTATGGAGCACCTTCTGTCAGCAGATGGCAGCAGCAGAACATTTTTTAGGTGGGTGGGTGTGGTGGGGGGGGGGGTGGCGCCATCATAATACAGCACTTTATGTACCAAAACATCCAAACAAGCCATCCAACCATATCTGGTAGAAATTGTTTTTATTAAAAAAATTGTAATTAGCATATTAAAAAACTGAAAAGGGCTTATTTAACCAAAATGAAAATGTAAAGAACAGTTTTAATTGGCCAGAAGTGCCCCCCAGAATAAAACTCTGCACTCATTTTGCTCCCCTTATTATAACTGCTCCTTACTTTTGTTGTTGATTGATTTTCAACAATTTTTCTTGATGGGAGGGGGCAGTTAAATTCAGACCTGTTGTTAATCAGGATCTGTCATGATTTAAGGAATTTTTATTGGTCTCCCATTGCCAACATTGCCTAGAGTTGTCACCCAGTTGAGAAAAAAGTGATCAAATCCTCATATGCTTTTGATGTAGAAAAGCTTTTAGATCAGTCAAAATAAATGAGAGGTTCGTTTTCTCTAACAGTTTCCTCCAAACCAAGTAAAGACCCAGACCTGCAATTTATTTTCAGGATTGTTTTCATCCACCATAATCACACCTCTGTAAAATGAATTGACATAAAAATAGATAAGCCTGCAAGGTTTTGGTTTTTTTTGCAAACTTCCCCCAATAAGCAGACTCACATTAATCATGTTTGATTTGTGCTTTTTACTATATTTGGTAGTTCATTTGTTGTTGGTTAAAGTTTGGAGATCTATTTCAGGACATACATTTTAACAATGAAACAGGAACTAAAAAATGGAGAGTAGGAGGAACGAGGCTCCAAAACTGTGTGAATATTTTGTTTTATCTATTACTCATTCTCCTATTTGTATTTGTCTGTCCTTCAAAATCACAAGTAATAGTGCTGTCTTGTTTTCTGTGTGCTGATGCAATATTGGAACCTGATTCTTATCACACCAAAAAAAGGTCAGTTTATTTTGCCCTTTTCAGCCTCAGTAAAAAATAGTGAGACCATGTCAGTATTGGCGGCTACGGCTTTGGCTTAATTAACATATGCATTAAAGCATAGGCTGCCCCCTAGCAACACCACTAGCAACAGCCACAGCTGCCAATTCTGATAGAGAAATACAAGAAGGCTGCACAATGAAGAAAAGGTATATTGTGGTTAATTGTGGAGAATACAACAAAAGTAGTAATATGATAATACAAAATATTGACAAGGCGCTGGTACCCGTCTAAAGATGCTCATTATGCAGCGACACATCATATACAACAAATTTAAAGGGAATGATGCAGAGAAATTGCAGAACAGAGGGTAGCAGTCATTAAATGAGACTCGATGGAAGTTTTAAACTCAAGCTAGTGTGGTGTACCGATTAATTCTTAGAGGCACATCTAAACAGATGAACGTAGTCGTCTTTTATTGTTGATTTGTATTAACCCCCATAGTAACTATGGATTGATAGAGGTATTTTGAAAGCTTCCTTCATTCCCACTATAAAAGAAACTATAAATGTAAATCATTGCAAATAACTGCAGTTGAGTTTCCAAGGTAACCACACGCTAGGAAAGTGCATTTAATTCAGATGCTGAGTGATCACAGTGACTCATGCTGTGTGTTTGGATCTTGAAGACCGCAGAGCTGTTTGTACGGGGAAGATGAAGGAAGTTGAATGCTTCGGTTGGGGGAGGTTGCCGGGTTAGTGGAGGAGAAACAAAAAGGACCTAAGGCACGTACACCCCAGGGGGCAGATGTAACCATAAAAACAGAGATGACAAGTTCATGCTGCCAATCTTTAATGGGAAGAAATTGTAGGGGCGAGATGGGGTGCAGTGGGAATGGTTGGAGGAAGGAAAACACCCCCAAAACAGTTACAACACCAACAAGCAAGTAAACAAACATACACAAAGGGAAATGTCTTCCCTTTGGGAATGTACCTTTTTAGTACATTCAGCGGGGGCAGATGTAACCGTAAAAATAGAGATGGCAAGTTCATGCTACCAGTCTTTTATAAATAGAAAGAAAGTGGCCTTAAAAAAAAAGGAAATTGGGTGCAGTGGGGCTGGTTTGAGGGAGGAAAACACCCCAAAACAATAACAACATGAACAACAAACAAATAACCTAACATACAAAAAAGGAATGAGTTTTCTTTCACCCTGTTTGATCCGTATGACATTTGGTCTTATAATTCCTTTTACAAAAGAACAAAGCTGTATACTTTTTTTAATGAATTTTTTTTTTTTTTTTTTGCTTGGCGATTTCATCATTCAAGCTTTTGCAGAGTAAATTTCCCCCATCAAACAACTCCTGGCACATTTATCCACTCATAGATAACAAATAGATGGCATGCCTTTTGAAGATGAGACAGTTGCTACAAATTATCAGCGATGAGTGCATACATTCGTGTACAGAACAGTCTCTCAATGCCTTCTTAACCATCATGATGATGTTTATACACGCATATAATTTATGACTTCCTGTTTGGGCCAATTATTTCATTTTCCCGAGGGGGGGGGGACACTTCTGTTTTGTTGTTTCCTGATAAAAATAAGCCAACCTGGTATTACTGTAAAAAGAGAATGAATTGTTAATTTCCTGCCTGGCAATTTGCCTAATAATGTGGCCATTAATTTATTGCAACAGAAAGTTGTTTCTTCCGACAAAAAAACAAAACCAAAACCATTATTACATAAAAATTAAAGGAGTGGGTTTCCTTCTTGTTTGAATTGATGCCAGGTTTAACAGGAACATTCAAAAAGTTCACCCTCCGGTAGTGAAAATACCTGTATTGTCTCCATTTCACCTGACGTCATGGGAGTCATTTTTTCGAAGACAAGTGATACACACTCACTTGCAATGCTCTGTTTCCTCCCCATAAATTATTGTAACCAAACTGAGGTTTGTAGGGCAAATTAGTCTGGTCCTATTTTGATCAGTGCTCATATTGTTGTTGCACACAGGAAATATGACCAAAATGGTAATGTCACAAGCATATGCTACCCTTTTACTAAACTAACACATTAGAATGTGCTCTAAACACCCAGGCATTTTTTGTTGAGATTATCTTTCATTCTTGATGGCTATACCATAGACTTTGATCATGGTTGTTTTTCTTCTTTTCAGATCAATGAAACCAAACTGAGGCTGGAAGAGAAAATAGTCTGACCCCTTTTTATGAATTGAAAATTAAAACTATCAGTGTCATTGCGTATACAGGGAATCTGGCTGCAGGGTGATAATGGTCTTTGTAGTGCTGTCATGGCACAGCTATTTTGTGTTTCCCTCATTCATATTCAATGTGACCAAACCGAGGCTTGAAAGAATTAAGTATGGCTCCTGTTTGTGTAATCAGTATGTACATGCGTTAACACACAGGGAACTTAATGCTGATGGAGACAGCATGATAAAGGTCTAATAGTGGAAAACTTGTAAATAAGAGGGCATGCCGGCCAGTGCTCTTAGCAGCAGAAGAGTGTTATCACTATAGTGATGGTTGAAATGATAAAGTGGCGTCTTGAGGATTAGTGTTTGGGACATGGGGAACAACCTGCAGTGTTGAGCTTCAAGGAAGCTATGGCAACGCGCTGTCTTGGGGTATAGTCACGTACCTGCTTCAGCGGGTGTTTTTGGACTGTCACATTTCTATAGCTACTTCGGTAAATAGTTGGAGGCATGCATATTAAAGGAGGGAGATGTTTGTCCTCAGTTTAGTTAAAACAGAGCTTTTCGTTGTGCCTCCATATTGTTTTTTCTTGATTGAAATCAGGGTTATGGGAAATTAGTCTGGCCCCATTTTAGCATGAGGAAACTAAAAGATCTTTGGATAAGATGAGAGTAAGAAATGATTAGTTTTCTATACTTATGCCATTGTTAAGTATCAAGTTCTTGTAATTCTTGTGCTAGTGCCGTATTGCAGGCATAGAGTCAAGTGATGATTTGATTCACTGGTGGGTATGTGTTTTTTGTTGGGAGGAGGGGGCGGGGTGGGGGGAGGTGAATAGATCATCTCATGTCTAGAATTACTCAGAATGAGTTGAACATTATCTTGATGATGACTTCAAGCAGAGATGACAAATCTTTCCATTGATGTCCCGAGACGGTCGGTTCTCATTCCCATTCTCTTTGATTACGTAGCTGTTGAATGAGTCATGGGAGAGACTGCACGGCCGAGGAAGCTGGGCGAGCAAACGAGCGTGCCTCCCTCGATGGTTTGCCTGTACTTCCAAATATCCGTTACTTCCTTAGCTACGGGGGTAGGGAAATCATAGCAGTTGAATGAAGACGGGAAAATCAAACTCGATAATCATTGATGCCTCTCATTCGTTCATCACAGGGAGAATTTATAACACATACCAAATGACTCATTACTTTTAGAAATTGTGCTTTTTTCTTCTGCTGTAGTCATTTCTGTTTTCTATTATTTCTCATTTCACAAGATGATTTGGTTATTTGTTCACTCATTGTTACAAAACATGTAAATCCATACTTTATTTTCAAAACACTAATAAATGGGAACATGGGAACATTTCAATCAAAATATCCACCTATACAGCTCGTCAGTCCATGTATTGTTGTAGTCTATAGTGGCATGTACAATTCTTCCAATCTGAAGGATGACTCATCATTTCGATACTGCGATGCCAAAATTGTCTCCTTTCATTAAATCCATTATCTGTCCGACAAAGTCGATCAATGCACACGTGAGAAATCGGTGCGGTAGATGGGATGACAAAGCATATGATTTAGTATGTGTAATTCCAAGATGAAATGGATGCAATGATGGGTGTTGCAGATGTGCAAACGCAATCCAAGAAGAGATTTGAATTTTTAATTTACCACTGTCTTGCTTTTAAAGATGCAAAAGTGTATGTTGCTCCACAGTCTGCAAATATTTGGCCGTCTTGGATGTTTCAAGTGTGTACTCAGTGAGATGTTAGTTTGAAGTTTTTCGATAGCATGGTTCTTGAAGACACAGATTTTTATCATTTGCTGTTTCAGATATCTTCTTCTTCTTTTCTTTTTTTTGGGGGGGGGGACATATTGCAGTCATTGGTTTGAAAAAAGGAAATCTGTGTATGCTGCATGCCTTTTAAAAAGAATTTGAGGTGGGAGGGAGATCGGCTAACGAATTTAAAAGGAAGTAATCCTCTTGATTCGCTTAGGCTTGTGAATTTTAAACATGAGTGTCATGTTCCGGTTGCCCAAGGTTTGTGTATTTTGCTCCTGGGATAGCAGTTTCAAGTGTTTTGGGGTGTACCTTTTAATTTTCTTAGGTGTGTCATTGCTGTAACTAATCCAGGAAGGTGTCAGACTTTTGTCAGACTTTTAAATTTACCACTTGCGAGCTTTTAAAGATGCAAAAGTGTATGTTACTCCCTAGCCTGCAAATATTTGGTTAACTCGTGCTGTCATGGTTGGATGTACTCAGTAGTCGAGAGGTATGAATTTGAAGTTTGGATGGCAGATTCTTACAAAAGAAATTTGTGTATACTTACATGCCTTTTGGAGAAAAAATTGGGTGTGGGATGGACATCAGCTGTCATTGCAAGTTTAACAGGATGTATTCCTCTTGATTCGCTATGGTTTGTGAGTTTTAAACATCAGTGTCATGTTTTATGTATCCAAGGTTTGTGTATTTTGCTCTCCCGCTAGCAACTTTGAGTAGTTGACTTCTCTTTCATGGGTGTTTGCCGGGTGTAAACTGATATTGTCTCACAAGAGTTATGAATATTAACTAGAAGTGTGGTGTTTTTCAAGCATTTGTGTATTTTGCTCTCTTATCAGCCGTTTGTTTTTGTTTACGCCTCAATATTCTCTTGGGGAAATGAAAGATAAATAAGCCAACAGTATGCTGAAATGATTATTTAAAATGAACTGTCAGTTTAATGTTGTGTAAACCATACATATTGAATGGCTTGAAAGTGAAATTGCCCCCCCCCCAAAAAAAAAGGGTTCATCTTCTGGAAAAAGAAATTACTTTAGAAGTGTGGAAAGTGTGTATAAAACCAATGTGAGCGGTTGCCAAAAAAGTACAAACAAAAGAGGGACAATGTAAAGGAGAGGTCCCCAGGTGTTGTTATAGACATAGTATATTTTAGTTCAGTAACCTGAAACTTACACATATTGGTTGATAAGTCAGGAATCTTCATTGTTCATAAAATAGTTGATTAGTATTGATAAATAACCAATCTTCATAGAGCCCCGTTCCTTATGAACTATCAACAACACAGTATACACTAAACATATGGACAAACAAACACTGGGGTTATTTCTAACTGGAACAACATTAATAAATCCTCTCTCTCTCTCTCTCTCTCTCTCTCAAAAAATAATATTATTAATTCAAAATTGTTATTTAATTCAATCAATATGGATGATTGCCCCTTGCAATAATTGGCAATTTAAATACGCAAGAAAGAAAATATCTTAAGGCAGCCGATTTTGATATGCTAATCGTACATCAAGCCAGTCCCTGGTGTAGGGATTGCTCAATCAAGCAAAACAATTATCAGCTTCACAGCGGGGAACGTTTTGGTCGCGTGCAGTGTATTCAGTTTCAGACATCACGCATTATTAATGGTTCGCGTATTTGAAATTCGTATAACAATGTCAAGGTTTTTATTTTTAGATGAAATTCTTGGAGCCTCAGGGACCAAGATGTAGATCTTTTATACAACTCATGTGTTTGTTGCAAAGTATTCATTTACATTCCAGCCAAAGTTAATAATTGTAATGCATTTTAAAACCCATCTAATTATTATTTTAAAGAAATGTTCAAGAAGGTGAAACAAATATAATCAAGTCTAAAATTTCTTTTTAACTAAAACATTGTTTTAAAAGAACACAAACATTTTCACGAAGAGTGAAAAACATAAATAAACAAATAAAAACAATATAAATTATTTTAGTTCATTTTACGAATGTGTTGGAAGATCTCCACAAAATTCATGATCTACAGAAAATAAATTATAAAATGATACTTCTGATCTCCTCACAGAATCCTCTCACAACTTCAGGAAACCTCCACTATTTGTTGTTTGGCTTCATCACTTCTTTGTTTTACCTTTTAAAGCTGTTTTTTAAAATTATTCAATGACCTCTGAAATTAATGAGTGTGCTTCACGATCCATTCTTTGTTTAGTTATGTTTTGAAAGGGCAAAATGTATAACTGTGGTGTACACCTCAAGGCATGAATGGAAACTTTTGTGCATCATGTTTATAATTTATTTAAAAGATAACGTCCATTTAAAAGAAAACTCCCATTTGTCTCCGTGTAAGTTACCTCTCCATCTGGAGAATGTCTCCTCTTTAAATGAACACAAAAGATTCATTTCCGGACAGTTTGCTTTCAGAAAGAACAGTTCACCCCTTCGGCATACAGCAGGGACCCAGAATATTGTGTTCCTCCAGAGAATGAAACTAGGTCAATTTTCAAAGGGGAAAAAAAGAAAAAAAAGAAAAGAATAAAGAGTTCTGGTGATTTCCCGAGGCTTATACAATTCTGTCTCCCTCCGTCTACTAAAGATTGAATTCCATTGCCTCTGGTTTTTGGTGCATCGATTTGATTGGTCGAGGTAAAAGATGTGCTTTATGCCGCCACTGATGTCTGAATCAAATTTCAAGTCCCAGCCATATGGTCCAGTTTTCAGTTTATCATTTACCTCTGGGCGAAGACAATTATTCTTTCTTAACATCTGCTGCAACACCGTAAATTGCCTCCTGCACACGTTTTCTTGTTGGTGCAGTGCTCTGCGAGCTGGAAAAGTGCGAGTAATTTACACGCCAGATAAGCCAAGGAAGAGTGTAGCAACCTCCAAGAGTATATAGATCTCGGAATTATACTCTCAATTTATAAATATTTGATACAAATTCATGTGAAAATTTGACTTTTTTTTCGGTCACTGAAAGAAAGAAAAAGAGCATCAGAGTTTGACAAGGGATTTGAAGCTATGCTTAAACCCATCAATGTAAAGTGCACTGATAGTAATTTAAGCACACTTTAAATTTAAGTCTGTTTAAAGGGAACGTATACCTTTGGTTTTTGGAACTGTCCGATTGTTGTTATCCTAAATAAATGTAGATGTATATGCAATAAAACTAACCTGTAAAAACTTCATTTCAAAAGGTGGTAGAGTTTTTGAGATATCGCCGAAAATCTGGAGCGGTTATGTCCACGCAGGAAGAATAATCCGTAATAGGAATACACAATCTGAGAAACATATATGACTGTATCATTTCTCAGATTCAAATTTGGGGAATAAAAAATCATTTCTTTTTCCATAACCACCTTACTTCGAAGTGAAATGAATCTCAAAAAATGCTTTATACTATCAAAAGCTGCTGTACTTCTAACCAAGTAAGTTTTTATTGCCATTAGCAATATAAAGAGTGATTATCTTCCATTTAAGTTAAAACATAATTTGGACTGATACTCACATGCACTACATTAAAAAACTTTTAAGGTTATACTTATGGTAGTTTACAGAACTATTTGGTCAGTAGGCCTAAGTCATATATTTTTTAAGTTTACCTGTTAGGCTGTGAGACTACAGAAGGTTTGAGCAAGCGGTATATCTTAACATGGTCTTATATAGGCTTACTCTTCTAAAGAATATTTTTATCCCTGGTGCGAAATGATTACGTCTCGTAAATTGTTATGGTACCTACTGATAATTACAAGATTCCAACTGGCCTAGTCCTCTCTGCACTGGGTGCACTTGGTGGTCTAGTGGTAAAATATCTGCTCTAGAATGGCGAGGGTTGGGGTTTCCAATCCCAGGCGAGTAATACACCTTGCTTTTTTTGGCTGGACTCGGCGAAAGCATTAAGTATACTGTGTTTATTAGACATATGTGTTGGGTAAAACCTAACAATTTTTTGCTCTTGCCTTACAAGGCTTGAGAAATACATATTTATTTCAACCAATACATGAAAGGATAGGTTCTCAAACAGTGCCAGCCATCAGGATTTACTTTTTAACCGGGACTTAAACTCAGGTTAACATTTGTGTTCAACATTGTCACTTTAAATTTCAAGAAGGAGACAATTTCTACTACTGTATATATATGAGAGTTGTGTTGACGTAAAGCCTGGGTATTTTTCTCTGCAAAACTTTTCATTTCTGTCTAAAAATAATACAACTTCTGTCAAAGTATATGTCATTGTCAGATCCTGTTTTTCAGTTTTTTGGGGGGACATGATAGTAAGATTTCCTCCAGAGCAAAGACATTCCTTCTCAGTAAGAGGAGACAAGATCTTGGGGGATTTTAAGATCAGCAAGGTCATGGTCAGGGAGACTTAAGGAAGTATGGAGGGTTTAGATGCATGCTGTGTGTTTGTCTGTAGAACCCAGGACTATAATAGCTATATAATAATTGCTATATGTTATGTCAATTAAATCATTGTTTTTTGTGCAGATCTTGCTAACTTTCAGGATACGAATTGTGAAAGCAGCAAAGATGTACAACTCTTCTAAACTTGGACAAAACAAAACTGAATTCTGAGAGTTTTAATTTTTCCATCTAAAAGCAATGAAATGATGTGAAAGAGAAATTGAAAATGTACAAATAATTGGCAGTTCCAAAATATGTGAGTTCAAGCTGTAGTGTTACAATGATGATGATATAGACTGTAGGATATGCATAAGGTCACTGCAATGGGGCGTCCTTATAGATGGAACGCAAAACTTGGGGTTCCTCATTGGCTTATCATTTGTGCCAGGTGTACTTAGCTTTTCATTTCCTTTGTTGCATCGTTATACCTCTAAGATGAGTGGCGGGACGATGTAAAGATGTTATGTACAAATATATCAAAGTAGGTAGTTCTAAAATTAAAGTACAATGAATATAAGAAACATAATAGATGAAAATGCAACTTGTGTAACAAAAACACAATCCAATTTTGCATAATTCGGATGACTTGTTTTTGTGAGAACTGCAAGATTCATTTACTTGAAATCAAGTGTTTAATTTTGAGTTATATCTCCCTATACATGTATAAAGTACCATAATACGTGACTCACCCAAAATATCCGGACTGTCGCTTTTTCGTCCCTCATAAAAATAAATAAATCAAATGAAAAATCCATTTTGTTGTTAAGTCAGTCGCCTAGACCAATTGTCAAATGTGTCAGTTTTAATTTAGGATTCGTCTGCCCCCTGCCACTTGTCAAAACCGGCAGTCGGTCAGTCAAAAGACTCTATTCATGTAAGAAATCAATAATGACCGTATGAGCGTTAGTGGCCGCCCACAGCTCTACTGCTCTTATTAATGTTAGGGCTCAGGAGGATGTTTTATTTCCACACTGGCTATTTGGTCCAGTACTTTCATTAAAATAAAAACCAACTCAATAGCTTAAAGGAAGGATTTGTCATCGGTGGGGCTCGAGTAAAAAAAAATCACAGTTTTAATCATACCTTTTCATAAAATTTATACCAACTGTCCTTAGACAGACATATTTTCATCTGAACTACTGTTTTGTGTGTGGAGAAACTTTTAGCATATCACTAGGTTTTTAATCCATGGAAAAAAATTCATTGTTGAAAGTTAGAGGATTGAAACTTATGTACACACAAAAAGGCTGATGCGCCATTTAATTATAATGTGTTTGTGGAAAATCAATACATTGATGTCTACCATAATGATGTGGGTTTTTTTCTGTTTTTTTCTTCTTTTTTGTCATAAAATAAATAAATCAAATGAAAAAAACCTGTTAAGTTAGACTCCCAGACCAATTATCAAACGTGTCAGTTTAAATTTAGGATTCATCTGTCCCCTGGTTTTTTTTTTATTAGAGGATTACTGAAATTACTCTTTCAAAAGCAAATGAGACGCCTCCTCTTTATAATGTGTGTTGAAATTTAGAGAACTGGAGAGAGTATGCTCTTACCAAAAACAATTGGGGGGGGGGGAGCGGCAGTCAGACAACCTGTAACTGCTCGGTTGGTAGAGCACCAATGTGTTAAGCTGGAGGTCGCAGGTTCAAATCTCGCTCTAGCCAATTTTTTCTTTTTTCAACCCCAAGTTGTTTAAAATTTACCCGGTCAGTTTCCCTTGTGGTTTATTACTTGATATTCAGGGTTAGAAATGATTGCAATGGATACTCTGACTGACTTCCAAAAGTCAATGATGTACTCTGCCTTTAATGATATCTCAATTAGAGACTCTGCCAATTAAAGTGAGTTCTTATTGATATTCAGAATAGCTTCGTAATTGCTATGAGGTTTTCCTGAATTCAAATGACGAGGCTCATTAACCAAGGTAATTTACCTTAAAACGAGGCAGCCGCTTGTATGCGCAATAATTAAACCAGGTTTGCGTCTGGTCATCGTATCCACTTAAGGCAAATCACACCAATACATCATGTAAAACATCCACATTGTTATTCTAGGTTTGTTTAAATGAAAGACATGGCAGCGGATGTGGAATAAGTATGTGTACATAATCATGAATCTAAAGACTGTAAGTATCAGAGTTAGTGCTCATGTTTCACTACAGAAAACAGCAAACAGTGGATTTGTGATTTTTATACATTTCTATGTACTTGTCTTCCAAGGCGTTCTCTTTTCTTTTTATGTAAGTTTGCCCCAAACACAACTGAAAGCCTCTCTTGGTAAGGGGCTACAAGAAGAAAACATTTCAGATGAAAATAACTGAACGTAGGCAACTTTAATATTCCTCTTAAAACTGTTGAGATTCTTTGCAATGCCTGAGATATGTACCTCTCCCAACTTAATGGAGATGTAAAGTCTGTGAAAGGAAACAATCTAATACCTCAGGCAAAGTCAATGGACCCATATGAATGGATGAAAAAAACCAAACATTATATCTAGAGCGAAAAGAGACAGTAGTTTAGTTTTCTTTTTGTTAAAAGGTTACTAGCCAAATGTTTCCTAACTTCAGCATGCTCTGTAAATCAATATTCAGTGAAACACACACCCATCCACCCATCTGCAAGATTTAGGGGAAACAGTAGATGATTTGTACTTAAACAAAATTATATGATGATTAGCTGGTTGGCTGGATGGCTGTTAGTTGGCTGGTTGGCTGGCTGATTGGCTTGGTGCGTAGGTGGTTGGTTGGTGTGCTGATTAGCTTGCTGGTTAGGCCGTTGGTTGGCCAACTGTCTAGTTGGTTTGATGATTGGCTGGCTGAACAGCTGGTTGATCAGCTGGCTTGTTGGCTGGCTAGCTGGCTGGCTTTGGAAGTCCGTGGTGTGCTCATGGAGCAAAAATCTAGTTTATTGCTCCATGGTGTGCTTTAGCTTTTGTATTTAGAAAAGAATTCTTCATTTTTATCGATTGTCCTTCAAGCTTTTAAGCAGTAACTATTGTGATTAAAATTTCCAGGTGAACCAGATGTCATGCCAATATAGACATTTGCACATTTAAATAGCTACAGTTGAATCCACATTGGATTATACTTGTTGAAACTTGTTTGAAGCTTGATCTAGAAACATCAAGTTTTTTTGCTCACATTGATGTAAGAAGAAACAGTTCATTTTGCTTGAGAAGTTGTTTTACAGACTTCAGTGGTTTATGATTTTTTTCGAAACACATTGATACAACATTTAGAATGATGTTACAGCTTAAAAGGACTTTTCAGGGTGATACCCTCCATATTCACACCATGGTCATTTATTTTCTCTTCCATTCAAGTAAATTAGAACTCGGTCTGAAGGGACTTAATAATAACCTAACCCCTACTTGCTTAGTATGCTCAGCATTAATTATTACCCCTCACACACACACCC
>CM021526.1:20605565-20626882 GCA_010994315.2 Pisaster ochraceus | reverse complement strand
CTGCTTGGGTCATGTGAGGCCATTAACAATTTTTGCAGTATAAGGGCCACGTCACACGAGGCAATTTACAGGCAACCAGTTCCAGGCAACCTCCAAGAAGAAAAGGCATCCACATTTGAATGTTCACATATTTTTTCTTTGGGGTCGTAAGACATTGCTTGAAAAATTACTCCTGTGCTACCCAAAGTGGTCTTGAAGCATGCACTGCAGTTGGTTGCCTCCAAATTGCCTGGAAAAATTGCCTCGTGTGACAAGGCCCTAAGAATAAACACAACATTTTCCATTCAACAACATTATGAGTAAAGTAGTAATATTTTTATTTTGTGATAGTTCTTTAACAGTTTAGCTCAAGGTTGAGTCACAAAGATTATTGCACCATTCACCAATCAAACAGGAAATGATGATTTGGGGGAAAGTTTTTAAAGGCTTCAGAGCTTAACATTTATAGAAAGACCCAGCACTCTTAGTATTTTGTCACAGTTCTTAATTTCTTAAAATGGATTTTATGAATAACAGATGATTGACACTGACTTCTGGCATTAACAAAATAATAAAAAAAGGAAAAACTGGATTTGCTGTTGACAAAAACCCTTTGCAGGTGCAACTTTTTTTGTTGGGGAGTTCATTGTGTGATTCGTGTTCGTTTTAGATCATAAATTTTAATGGCCAACAATTTCCTTTGCAAAAGGGACGCTGTGATTCTGGCACAGGGGGTAAATGCGGTTAACAGGTTTCTCATCGATAATGTTCTATCCTAGTCTAAAAGGGTACCAGATGTAATTCAGGCCCTACCTGTTAATAAGGCTAACACATGTCTTGGCTTTTCTTGTCCAGATTGTCTTGTCTCAAAATTGTAGGTTGTTTATTAGGCTTTTGCGTTGGCCGTGTCACAATCTCTTTTTGATAGAGCCAGTTTTTTTAGTGTTAATGTGTGACTTTTTGGTGTTGTTGTTCTTGCAATTGTGATAGTTGTTATTAATGTCACAGTCTCTTTTTGGAAGAGGTCCTGGCTCTGAAAAGACCTATAGTAAGTTTATTTTTGATGTATTGGTTTTATTCAGGTTTTTAACAATCTGGCTTTGGAACAGGGGCTGGCTCTGGAGGAGCCGTTTGATTATTTTCAGTGTTTGTTTATTTGTTTGTTTGTTTGTTTGTTTTTTGTTTTTTGTTTTTTAGGTCTTTAAAGCTGTATATATAATGTTGCACCGTTTAGAAGCTATACCGTTTACACCAGGGTGTTTCAGTTGCAGGCAAAATCCTGTAAAATTTGCATGAGTAGTTGTACAATATGCAATTTAAATGAGACTTTTTGTAGATAGAATTACAGTGGTTGCTTACAGGACTTTCACTTTGGCAAATACGTTTTCATAGGATGTTGGCATGTTTTTTTTCAAATTGGTTTCCGTACTTTGTGTAGAGCCAAACTGAAATTGAAACTTCTTCCGCTTGTTCTCCATGCATATTAAAATAAACTTCCTGTGAAAAAGGCAAGCTGCCAGTCATTAAAGGTATGGTACATCAATGAACAGTGGAGCAGTAAGCTCATTTCCATTCTTTAGTTTTCAGTAAGCGCACACAAAATTGTGAATAACCACTTGTGAATAATCATCAAATTTGGCAGCCCTTTTTTTAGTGTTAAACAACAAACGATGATGACATTTTTGTCAAGAATCTTGTGATGCACATTTTATGTGCTTGTTTTGATTGGTGATTTGGGGTGTCTTCAAATGCTATTTTTCTCCATTAAGACTATATTTCAGACAGAAATACTTATCTGGATGATTGGCACTGGTAAATTTCTTTTGAGGTTATGCCTTTGATAAGTACTCAAAAAATCAATGACCATAAAAACTTACTTGTTAAAGAGCACTATAAAGCTTTTGATGTTATCAAACATTGTTAAATCCCCCTGTGAAGTAATGTAGTTTTAGAGAAAGAGGAAATTTTTCACCCCCAAATTTGTATCTGAAGAAAACTTCAGGCATGAAGCCTTTCTCAGGCATCTCAAAGCACACAATTCTATGCAACAATGGTATTTTTTCTTTCATTATTATTTTCGATGACCAAGTGAGCCCAAATGTTCACAGGTTTGTCATTTTATGCATATGTTGGGACACACCAACTGAGGATACTGGTCTTTGACAATTACCAAAAGTATACCCTGCCTTTATAGTTTTATAATCAATGAGTTTTTAAGATTGAAATGTGATCAATCCTATGTCGCTCTCAGGTGTAAGACTCCCAGAACAACAACCTCCTTAATACTCCATGTAAACTGCTATCAAAGATCCAACTCATGACTCAACGGTGTAGATTTGTTTTTTCCCCAACTGCCTGTTGTGTGCTCCCAGGTCGTTACTGAATTATAACTGGGTGGGAGCTCTGACGGGAGATCATGAGTTCTGTTATCAACACCTAACAGATGCTGTTCCAACCCTTAGCCTAGGATCATTGAACTTCCAGACCCCCCTAAGCGGGAAATGTATGGGGCTCACGTGATGGGGGCTTTACTTCATGACGGGAAGTGTGGTTCTGGCACAAGAGGATGGATTCAATTTAAGTCGGCCACAATTTTGTGCGTGTTTTTGTTTTTATTGTATGTGCAGTGCATGTATATTGTGAATGTGCATAGCCCCTGCTACTTGAGTCGGACTACTTGGCTGTGGAACTATTAAACTTGGCCTTGGTTAATCAAAAGCATCAAGTCAGATTTGGCTGGGCTGGTTAGGATGAGTGTAACAACTGTTTAAGTCAGCCGTATTGCAACAAGTGTCCAGTGGTAGCAATGTGGGATTTTAAAGTCAATATCATGTTGGAACACATTTGAAATGGACTGGCTTAGGGCTAGGTGGCAGATTTTTGGGGGTATTTTTTTTAACAAAATGTAAACATTCTGGAATTATAAACTAACTGTATGAACTTAGTATGACTTCAAAGCATGATTCATGGAATATGCGCATCTTCCTATTTACCCTTCATCAAGGGTCATTCCTCGTTTGTCCCAGTCCGACAACTACTATCAAAATGTTTAAAAAACAGAATAACACCCCAACAAAAACAAACAAATAAACAGAGAGAATACAAAGAAAAGCAAACATACTAAAATTCATCGTTTTTCTTTAAAGAAAAAGGAATGTGAAGGCTACCAGTCCCCTTACCACTATATTTTCTGTCACTATATTTTCTGTCTCTTTAACAAAAATTAGCCAGTCATTTTTGGCTGCTTGCCTGTTCCTGTATGTGCTGTTCAAAGGGTGCCTCTATGAAACGAGCTCATTCTTTTGATTGGCTCGCTCTCTCTTTCTCCACGAGCTCACCTCATAAATGAATGCTTAAATGAATGATATGACTGAAATGAACAAAAATGGAAGTTTCTGTCTTGAAATGACATTATAGTTAGTACTGACACTGATGATGTAATTGTAGACTTGATCAGAAATCCCCTCTGTGAGGGTTATTTCCATCTCTTAGGGGCCCACTCCCTTCCCTATGATAGTCATTGACCTCTGGGACTAAAATCAAAATGCCTTTGGGAAAAGAAACAAGTTTCCCTGGTTGGCAGTGGTTGGTCATTAATAACTTCGGATCAACAGTTTCCAACATATTCACAGAAACCTGGCTTACCTTGTTTGAATTGAGAACAAAGTTTTGGATAATACACAACCACTTGTGTACAAGCACTTGTCAGTTCTCTTGTGCACCCTATACATTCTAAGTTGGAAGTTAGTTTACATTGCATACATTACATGTAACCTGTCCGTTTGGTTTATTTTATGTTTAATTTTCAACACTTTGATGGAGTTATACTACTGACTTAAAAACAGGTTCCTTATTACAATAAAAACTCTAACTTACAATAATTTACACCTTATTTGAGCTCGAGCAGGCTGTATTTTTCTAGGGCCAAAGCGCTGTTAAAATAACACCATTTTTCATTGTACCACCAGAGGAAGGCAGTCTGCCCTAAGCCTAGGTAATCCTCAAACCCCAACCCCCAGGTCGTACAAAAAAAAAATCCTGAGGTTCAGAAGTTGTTCAAGTTACCTTCGTTTTTTGCTGCACCCCTGGATCCAATTCACAGTGACTTCTCTGTTTTATATGGTGCGGTTTTGTCATTTCACTGTTAAGCCTCTGGCTTGTTGAGGTAATTTTGGGGGGGTCCTTTGACCTGAACAGTTCAAGGCACTAGATTCAAAATGGTTTTGAAAAGCTCAGATAAACTGGAGTTTTTTTTCTCTATTTGATAGGGAAATTATGAGTCAAAGAATACATAAGCTTTACATTTTGGATGAAACAAAAAATTGCAGAACCGTTTAGCGTAAAATTAGAAAGAAAGGCTAAGTAAGTAGGGCCTAATCTCTTTCGAACTGCACATTGGGTTGCTCCACCACAGGTTCTTTTCAGCACCACCATCACAACTCTTATCAGAGATATTATTTCTATGGTAATACTGCAAACCTCAGTTTCTTTATTGTTTTCCCACCATGCAAAGCTTCAAATTATATATAAACAAATCCTGAGTGTGTTGAAAATTGTTGTATGGTTTCATAACTTTTTTGCAGTAAATATTGGTAATTTGCTTTTGAAATTTGCCAAATTCCCACACTTGAGGTTACTCCTGGCATTGACCGTGTTGTTAAATTCACATTATATTGTGTTAAGTTTTTCTCATCATAACTTGTTGACACTGGATTTTTAAAAGTTGTTTTCCTTTGGCAAGCCCAGACAAGCAAGCTGCAGATGCAATCATTCACAAATTCTTAGCAATTATTATTGGGTATAATGTCATATCAGGCAGTTTTTAGTCATGCAAGAACAAATTGTGTTTTAATGACAACTGTTTCTGAATTACCACCAGTGACAAAACTGTGATAATTCGTACGTTTTTTTTTAACGATTTTCAAATCTTGTCTCCATCTGGTGTTATTTTCCCCTTCAAATCAAGTCCTTTACAGAGTGCCTGAATGTCATTATATTCTAAAAGAATTTTGCTTATGGAAGTGAGAATTGAATTCATACCATTATATTATCAGTACCTTCCCATGACCTCTTCACTATGAAAATACAATTCAATAATGCTTGAATATTTTCTGTGGTGACTTTTCTTACTCTCAAGAAAATTTCTAGAATAGTATTTAAAATATACATCTGATAAAGTAGTTCTGGTGATTAAAAGCTGAGTCGGGTTTTAGTAATTAGTTACTATTTGAGTGCCACCACCACCTCTTACTGTTTTATCTGACTAACTCAGTGATTTTTATCATTGTATACAGAAAGTAGTGTTTTGAGGTTTTGAGAAAACATTATATTTATAGATACAGGTGTCAAAATTTCCACTTTACTTGAAGTTAAGGCCTGTGTTTAACTTGTGAAACCTCAAAGAAAATATAAACACTTTTTATTTATTTTTATCTTTTTTCTTTTATTCATGCAGATCGGACACTGCCTCTGAATCTGATGGAAGCAAGCCATCATGGGGATGTAATTTTGCAGACTTTTGGTCTCCAAACAATAATTTTAATTTCTTTTTTTACTATTAGCTGACGTACTAGTTGCATCAGGGAAAACGAATAAGGATATAAATTGGATTTTACCCGTATAAGCTTACACATTTTGTTTTATCCCTGATTACACCATTTAAACTATCCGGTAGTTGCAGTAGCCTACTCGCTGATAGTTGGGAGTGGGTAAAACATCTACTCTAGAATGTAGGGGTTTGAATCCAGCTGGAACAGCCAGTGGCTTTTCCCCCCACATGACGCAGAAAGCACCAAGTTTTCAGTGCTTAAATCCCGCATTGGTGTGTGGGTAAAACCTACATAGTTTTGCTAGTAGGTTCCTGTTACATGATAGTCATATAGAAACTTGGGAATGTCTCGCTTTCACATGTACGTAATATAGTCATGAAATATTTCTACATAAATCATTTCGGGGGAAAAAAAATTACGTTTACACAAAATAAGAGTGAATAAAAAAATCTGAACTAAAATCTGACACTAATTCTTGTCATGTGAAAGTTGTGCAACAGTTGGAAATGTGACTGTTTCAAAAGGCCTGGAACCTTGGAACAAACATTCCAAATATTGTGTGTTTCATAGATTAGGGAATTGTTTTCTCATATACTGAATTAAACCCATCTGTTTCTTCATATCAAAAGGCCAGAGGCCCAGAATTTCATTCTTCCTCGGAGAGTTGCTCTCTCTTTAGTTTCGGCTTCATTCATCCACCTTCCCTCCCCAACTCTCTTAATGGAAGGTATTTTTGTAGTTCATATACCTTATTAAAATGCTGTTGGCTACAGCTGTTGTAATGAATAGCTAAGTGCCAACTGGAATTTGACTTGGACACCATTTTGGCACGTTCTAAGATGTTGCATTGGTGTTGGGTGTAACCCAAGTAACTTGGTTCAGTTGTTAGATTTAGAATGATCCATAATGAGCACTTCGAGTGACCTTTTTTTGGGTGACTTATTAAATTGCAATTGATTAGCGCGAATTATGCGCCAGAGAAGTGTATTTGAACATCACTGAGTACGCATAACTGTCATCACGTAGTTTCACTTTGAACATTCTGAATTTATTAACTTGAAAATTCTTCAATTCCCAAATCAGATTTTTCTGGGACTCTAATTTATTTGTGTTTCCGGATTTTACCTTTCAAATTAACCAACTCCCCCTGAAAAAACAGAAATTCCCCAAAGGTTGAGAAAATGAAATTGCATTCAATTGCAGGAAATTCGGAAAATAATACAGGCTTTATCTGTATTTGACAGAAGGGCAAAGTATTGGCTGTTTCTTAGGGGGGTAATACATCATTTGTTTTGGGAAAATAAGATCAGTTCCAATCCTCTGGTGTTCAACAAACACATCTGTTAACCAGCCAGTGAAATATTAGGTAATCTTACATGCATTTGAGAAAACCCGCAAGTAATATTTATGTGGGTTTTTTTTTCTCAAGGTTTTGTGCATGTTGATGGTGAGCTTATTTTGAAGTGAATGAAAAAGGTTTTGTGTGGCCAGTTTCTCTAACAATTGGTACTGGTATCAAAATTGTATAAACTGGTCTTTCAGATTATTATTTTTTATTATTATTATTATTTTTTCAAACATGACCAATTAGGTATCATACCTTATGTAAGGCAAAGGGGATGTTGACTCGTGTCCAATTTCCATCTTATTTCAAAGAAGTATGAAATGTAGTTTTTGTTTGTATCACTAGTGATGCGTATCACCTTTAAGTTTCATGCCCCAATTTTTCTGAATGATGTTGTTCGTTCTCACCTGGGGAAATAGAATGATTTATCTTAGGATTCTGTTTAGAGTCTACTGGAAGCGGAAGCAGTGATAAATGTGTCTTCAAAAGATAAAGCAAGAAATCAGGTATTTTGACACATTGCGATAGCGGGTGAAGAAAAAGAAAGATTCCTCGGTTTTAGGCCACTGAACAAAAGTGGATGAACAACGGCAATGACAGATTTAAGAACTTTAAAGAGTATTTCATTGAAATGAGTGAGTCGGCTGGAATCATTAGGAAAGGGTTTAAAGTTCTATTAAACGAAAGAAATTGGGAAACTATTTTTGGATCTGCGGATGAATCAAGTCTGTTGAGAGTTTGTTGGATATTGAAGACCTGTTAAATGTATTCTACCATAAGAGTCTCACTCTTCAGACAAGTAAAGTTGTTAATTGATTTAATATCTAAATCATGGTATCTATTTGTATACATCAATATATTTGGAATAAATGTATGCCTTAACTGTATCCAGTTGAGAGTGATTTTTGAATCTTGTTCTTCAAGCCCCCTCCTTACCTGGTGGCTACTGCACCACCTCCTCCCTTACAACTAGGGCCTTGTAATTGTAGACCAGTCTCAAAATGGAGTCTCGGTCTCCATCTTTGAGACCTTGTGGTCTTAGCCTCAGACCTCCAGGTGTCAGTCTCAGCTGGAGTATGGACAACCAGGCACACAGCAGTGCCTTCCTCATGGTACGAGTCCTCTGTCCATCAACAGGCAGCTTCAGTGGTTAGCAAGGTGTTTATTTACAAAATGTTGCACATGAACCACCTAAAACCATTTAGGCAAAGTCCAAATTGTTTTGCTAAACCGCGCTCTGGTTTTGACTCACAAGGGATGGTAAACTCATCTAATTAAAAATAGAACTGCAGAATCTGCAATAAGCCTGTAATTCACTTCCCGTACCTGAAAAGTCTGATCAAGTTTCCCAGAATTGCAGCTAAAAATATTTCCTGGTGAACAAAGACTTGTAATTTTTCTGTGTACATGATGACTTTGTGTCTTTGGGGATGCCACTTGATCATGTGTTTGTCATCCTGAAAATCAGCGTCTTGTCAAATCGAAAGAACAGCTTTGGTCAAAGAGCACTTTCAGGGAAATGCTGCCTTTGGGGTGATGTTATCTTGTATAATTTGATTCATAAATGTGTTCAATAGATTTCATTGTTCTGGTAGTTTGAACCATGTAGGTATTTGGTTGAAATCTATAGGATCTATAAGCTGCAGCTTCAGCATTTGTCTGTTGGTTTGTTAGGAGGCTGTATTATGCGAGGTCATGAGGATGGATTATCAGTCAGGTGGTCATATGCCAAGGCAGTTGAAGCGAAATGGTGAAAATATCTGCTTTATCAAAATGAGAAATGTATTCTGTATTGCATGTAATTTTACATTATCTCACATCAAATCTGTTAATTTTTCTTATTATCAAGGAGTAAACCACAAGGGAAACTGACTAGGTAATGTTTAAAATAATTTTGGTTTGAACCAAATTTGTACTTAAGCGGGGCTTCAACCTGCGACCTCCAGATTAACGAGCCGGTGCTCTAACAACTGAGCTATCTAATTCTAATGTTTGCAGTTGGCAGTTATTTTGTCAATACCTTTATCTTTGTTTTACTTTTACATCACACTTTGTTTATTATTTTTATTCAGTGTGAGTATCGGAAAACTTTTTTTTTTTCTTCTTTTTCTGACCAGTATGGCTTAAAAAGTAAATTATATGCTGACAACATAAGTAATTTATGTTCACTGTGTTTAACACATTTTATTCAAAATTGCATGGATTTAACTAATGTATTTTTTGTTCAACACAAAAACTGACAATTTGTGACATTTTAGATGCATTATCACAAAGGCCAATGAGTGCATAAAGTGTAGGCACATGTAGCAAACTTGAATTGCTCCTATTTTTCAAAATTGCAAGCCTTCACACAATTTGTTTCTAACTTTGCACAAAATTACTTCAAACTGATTCATTTAAGCTAATAATAAAAACAACCTTCAAATTTACATTTACGTTTGGAACTTATCATTATTATAAAAAATCTTGTAATCAAAATCATGATTCTCATAACTTGATTTTCATCTACTTTCACTTGTTGATGAGGACCGACAGGTTTCAAACACCTTGCATGTATAGACTTGTTTATATTTAAGTTTTAACTCACTATCAGCGTCATCATAAATCAATACTTGTAATTGCATCAGAACACGCATGATTTTCAACCCAATAAATCACAGACTCTGTTATCCTTCAATGTACAAACATGATATCAAATTGGGACAGTGGTATCTACCCTATGAAACCAACCACAGTTAGACACGTGTATAGTTACTGCACTCATTTACAGCACACCTTCACATGGTCTTGCCACTTGTTACTGAAACCAAACTTCCGTGCAGTCAAAAGTTACAGACTGCCCTTTGGACTGTCTGATATGAACCCTTTTTAAAGCACACCCCAAAAGAGCTATCAACTTAACAAATATTGCAAGGAATCTTCTCACGTTTTGATTTGTTTTTTTCTTCTTTTTTTAACTCCCACAAGTCTGAGTAGGTCTATCAAAACTCTCACGCCAGAATAGTTCAAAGTACACATGTGTACATTATGTCAAAGCTTATGTTATTTTGAAAATGTGTATGTATAGGCTTCAATGTAGTTAGTAAAGATCATATTTATCTGGTCAGAAAATGTATTTCAAATTATATTCTTTCGGAAATGTTGTCATTAGGTTAACAAAAATTGTGCAGTGCTCTAATTGAATTGTTTTTCTCTGCCAAAAAATCTCAAATTGCACTGTGGTTAGACATTAACTATTACAAGAAAACCGTAAAATCTTCTGTTTCTTTCCGAGAATAACAGTGTTGTGCCTGTTATTTTAAAACCATCCTGACCACTTCCTCCTCTGTCATGTCACTGCACAGCCAATTCACCAAAGCATCGGGTAACTGCGCAGTTTAGTTTATGGAGCCACTTTCAATAGCAACTAAGTGCCTTAAAGGCAGTGTCATGGGAAAAAGACAACTGGAAGTTCAGGTTATAACCTTCCCCATGAAGTGGATGTAACTTTTCATTTTTGAGAACTTTTTAATTTCTCCTCGATGATTAAATACTCATTCATAATATTTGACAATGATGAAGTTGACAGTATGAGCAAAGATGTCAAAAAGGTTTATATACCATAGATAGGGTCATTTTGAAAGTTGTGTACTGTTTTCACAAAGTCATGAAAATATAGTCTTACATAAGAAGTCATTTGTTAAAGGAAGGGTATAACTTTGGTAATTAATCCAAAAATTAATGACCATAAAAACTTACTTGGTAAGAAGCACTTCACCGCAGCTGTCCGATAATGTATTAACATTTTGAGAAACAATTCTCTTCAAAGGAATGTAGTTACAGTGAGAGGGAGTCAAAAACATTTATCTGAGAAACGTTTCTGCGTGAGACGTTTCTCAGATTGTGTGTTCCATTATGGATTATTCTGCAGGGATTAACTGCTCCAGATTTTTGGCAATATCTGAAAAACCATACCACCTTTTGAAATAAAAATTTCACGTTAGTTTTATTGTATAATCGAACCGTTCCAAAAACCAAAGGTATATTTGCCTTTAATAGCCAAGTGTTTTAACAAGTCATTTTAAATAAAGGTCTTGTTACAGCTCTTTGCTATTTCCATAAAGAAATACACCGTATCATGAGGAAACCCTCATGGTGTATCTCTCCAACAATATGGAGAATCCAAATAAATGTAAACTTCAAAACATCGACACTGTAGATTTCCCTTTAATGCAACCTGTAGGGTTCAATCTAGAACTCAGTACAGAATGGCACCAGCCACAAAAACAACAGATGTCACAACCAGTGAGAATGTACATGTAATAATAACTGTGGTTTTTTCTATTCTCCTTCTAGACAGGCAGATCACTGGGTTTTGGGTAGAGTGAATTCATTCCCATCATTCTCTAAACACCCCATTGGTACTTTCATGGTACCCCCCAACCTGTGACCATTTCATTAATTTGACCCCTCACACCAACGCCACGCCTGCAGTCTAATTGCATGCAAAAGTTATTTTTGCTAGGCAGAACAATTTGCTGAGCATGATTTGCTGCTAAATAGCTTCACGTAACTGGGCCCTAAGTGAGGGAAAGACTTTGTCAGGCACAGTAGTATTTCAGACAGAAATATTTCTCATGACAATTGCTGGTAATGGTAAACAATAAGCTTTCAGATGAAACAAAGTTTATTTTAAAACAACTTTTACAAATCAAGTGTCATCATTCAGAATGTTCTTTGTGTGTACATCAATAGATTAAGTAACTGAGCTCAGTTATACATGTAACTATGCTTTGTGTACAGTAGTTTGATCAGGGATACTAAATTGATAGCAAGAAATGTTGAGGGAACAATTTAAGTTACGGGTACTTGTAGTTCATTTACATTTAGAACGACTTGCTGCATTTACAAGTACGTTTGTAGCACGACAAATAATCTCAAAGTAACTATAAAATGACAGTTTTTGAAAGAAAGGGGAAAAATACACAACACAGAAACAGAAATGAATAAGGTAAAAGCACAAGCTCAGTTTTTTTGTGACGTAAGTTGTTTCTATTTTGCTTTGTCTATAACGTATTTCAGAGCATACTGTGTTAAACATGCACAACTCTTTCACCTCTTCCACTAATAATAACTTTGTATAATAATCTTAACATATGTACACGAATTCATCAGCTTGAATGCTTTAAATCATGCAAATGCGGATAATTCATATATTTAATTTATCATGTACATGATACATTTCTTACAATATGTACAAGTAGAAGTATTTATTAACACCAAACTAAACTTCCAGGGGGAAAATACCACACATAACAATGGTGGTCATGCAGTAACTCAAAACCATACAAAATCCCTCTGGATTTGAGATGGCCAAATGAATACTAAACTCAATTCTAACCAAACAGATATTCAAAATCTATTAATAAATCTATAATAAAGGACTATCGGTATACCTGTCAAGTCAAATCTACACTAAGGCTAGTTTTTCAATTCCAGTCAATACAATAACAATTCAGGAGGTAATACAAAATCATTTTGTAGCTTAAAAAACTATATTTGTGGTATGCCTGTATCAGGTCAGATGTAGTTTCAATTTTAACCCAGAAAATAATAGCATACTGTGCAATCGATCCCATAATATCTGATAAAAAAGGAACCCTGTTTGTGTAATCTATCCCTGCAGAGCGACAAAATGCAAACAACATGACAAAAGCGGTCACTTTTACATACAAACCCTGGGTGTTTCTGAATAGGACCGAACATGTCCAGACTTGAATTTCTGGTGGGGTGCCTTGGATGCTCTTTTGCACTCCATTGTGATTCCGGAAATCATACTTCCCCACGCTCTGATTGGCCATTTTAATTTGATCAACTTTTATAGACACGAGTGAGTAGAATTTTATGAAATCACAAAATCTCTCATAGAAAATTTATATTTGACAGTACATGTATCAGCATGGAAAAACCAACATAAATGAAATACAAGTTTATAAATTTGACCAGTCATCCTTTGTGAAGGTGTGAGGCTAAATAGAGGTACTAGTACATGAGCAGTAAATTAAATACATTGAACATTGTACATCTGGCTTACAAACTGTAAATGAAGTCTACGAGTGACAAACGCTTACATGAAGCATGGAGGCATGCAGTCAACAATACATTACACCACATCCTGTTATAAGACTACTGGTTTCCTTTGAGTGAACCCACAACCTTTAGGCCCTACCTAACTACCCTGAGCGGAATGTGCCTACATGTAATTGACACTCATTTCAGCCTTTAAAAAAAAAACAAAAAATGCAGGAGTTGAAGGGTGACTCTTATGTTTTACTTGGCATTTTCTAAAGGTCGTTAAAGTAAACCATAGAAAATCTGTACCCGAGTACACTTTGGCATAAGGGAAAACAATTACCTTATTCCTGATCAAAAATTTCCCACATGATTTACATGTAACTTAATATACTCTCGGTAATTATAGTAGGTACATGTGATATGAAGCGTTGGTAATCTTTGTCCAAACTGCTGCAACACCTGGACACAATCAAACAAATGAAAATTTCAGCTTTTTTTTTTTCAACGAAAAAGAAGGGGCTTCACACTTCTTAGATAATACCAGTACCTTCTTTAAAATACCAGCAAAATCATAAAAAAAATAGTGAGTTTTTAGCAAAGATGTTTAAAAAAAATCAATATTTTAGTTTAACGGTTGTCTCCCCCCCCCTTTGGAGGTAAAACTCCAATAAAACATCAAAGCCTGTGAAGGGATTGTCTTTGTTTATGCCATGGTCAAATGTAGGCCAGATTCTCAAGCATCAAGGTCATAAGGATTTGATGCACAATGGTCTTCAACAGCTGCATGCATGTTGGCAGTTAACAATGCAGTGGCCATGATAGGGTATTGTGGCTGTACATGTATGTATACACTGACCAGACAGGTACACACAAACAGCAAGGATTAAATTGCTGCAGGAAGGTCGTGCTTATATCAGGCGCATGTACATGTATATAGTATATGAATCTGATCAATATTATAATGAAGATAAAATTAATTTCCATCGAGTGAATCAGTGAATAGATCCTTGGCATAGCTTGACTTGTGGCATGGACATGCATAGAAACCAAGGTTAATGCCCGTGGATAACTCCAAAGGTTCTGTGTCAATAATTTTAATGAAATTGGCATTTAAAGTTTAATAATAATAGGTACACCTTGAAAATGTTCTGTAGTTCCAGCACATCATGGTGCTGTGGTGTGGCTAATTTGCTTTTCTAGTCACCTTTTGTTACCAAAGTGAGGCTTAAATGGGAGACAGTGTGATGCTATGTTTACAACAACTTATCAGGATTATAAGTCATTGTTACTTTGAGTATCATAAAGGGGTATGAAAACACATGGCAAATTTCAAAAGAAAGTACAGCATTAACCATAGACTTGTGGACAAGCCGTTAAATGTTTGTTCGATAACGGCTCTCATGAGATTATACTTTCATGATATTGCTGGCTCCCAACTAATGCCCTATTTAACTAATTTATATGGGGCCGTAGTCGCAAGAGCAGGAGTCTCCCAAGAGTATACTTGCAAGAGAGTTGTTATCACCCTGACAAACATTAAACAACTTGTCCACAAGTCTACAAAAACCATGGATCTTTCAAATACGTTTGTTCAGTTTTCCGTATTTTACTAAGTTGCCAATATTAAGGATGAATATTATATTCACCTACATTCTGAATCAAGACAAAGTCAGTTGAACCTTAAAGTGAAACAGGGAGTTAAGTACCATAGAAAGAATAACATCTAAATAATACAACTTCCTTCCTACAGGAATTATTTATACAAGTGGAATGACTAAAATCACACTGATATTGAAAGTGAGACACATGCCCTTGGAATTTTCATTTCTAACCTCAATTGGGGAGACTCTACCTAGATATACAAGTTTTTGTAATGACACCGATTTTTGGTTCGACCACAACTGGCATTTCGGGGACCTCAAACCGTCGCATGCGAACCCTCTGTTTGTAGTGGTATTCACGGGAATACTCTTTTAGTGTGCGCGGCAGAGCCAAGTGTGTGATTCCATCGTATGATGTGTGCGAACAGATCGTCGCACGGGCCAACTCTTGGAGGGATGGTGGGTTGGGCCGGGGCAAAGGTGTGGTAAGCATAGGTTCAAAGAACATGCAGAAATTAGGGTCTTTGTAGTGCTTCAGCAGCCCACAGATAGTGTCAGAAGCATAGACGCCAGGATCATGAGCGTCAAAGCTGAACTTGTGTTTCCATTGCTCAATCCTAGCATGAAGAGTTCGTCCGTACCGACGGAAACTGACAGAGAAAACAAACTCATCGTGGGCACTATCTCTCAACAGAAAAGTCCCCTCTGGCTTATTCTCCAGTAGAAGATCTGCCTCAAAACGATCGATTTTGCCCCAATAAAAACTACTGTCCATGATACTCTTTTGGTCAGGAACTAAACAGTGCATGTAGTCAATCTGTGTGTGTACAGTCCGTGGAATGTAAGTACCCTCTGGGGTCAGAGAGCCATACTGATCATAGATATTTGCAGTCGTATGAGTTGATCCTGCGAGCACTGGATAACCTGCAGTTGATGAGGTGTTCAGTAAGGCCTCGGCTACAGCTGCAGATGGGCTCGGTTTCTCTTCTTCCTTGCAATCTTTGAGGCAGTTTTTCAAAGAGGTGGCAGCTTTCATGTCTGCCTCAGGATGAGTTTCCGCCTTCGCCAAGAAATGGTCAAAAGGCTGATATCCTGGTGGTGGTTCCACACCTTCTCGTATCTCTTGTTCACGGAGGACCCTCTGAATGTCATCTTCACTTTCAATAGGATAATCTTCAGGATTAAACTCTTCTAGATTGATAACGGGTGTGTAACGCCTTGGTTGACGCGCTTCTAGTTCAGTTTTTGTTGATTTTCCTTTAGGTTTGAGAGTTCCCTTTCCTGTGAAAACTACCCCAATACAAGATTGAATACGTTTTGCGTGAGGCCATCCTTTCCTACGAGTGTTAAAGTCTCGGCATGGCGAGTCTTTGCAATTGACGGATTTGTCTTTTGTGCCTAACTTCCGCATGATTCTCCCACTAAATGACTTTGACCGAGGCCGAGGGGAATCTAATTTGACATCTTTGATGCTAGATGAGGAATCTGAGTCAGTGTTTGAGCTCCTTCGCTGATGTTTACGTCCCTTGTGTCGGAACCTCGCAACAAATGCCGTAGCAACACGACCAATCCCTTGCCTCTTCTGTTGTTTCGAGGAAGGTTCCCCAGTCCCTTCCGTTTCTGAACTGGATGAGTTAACAGTTACTGAACTGTCACCGATATCCATGATGATACGATTTGCATCAGCACCTTCCTGATGCTTATTCACAGCCAAACTCTTAACGTGCCTAGTTCTTGTTTTGAAGCGATAATTCCTCACTTTCGGTCGTACAGACGGGCCAAGATTTGGCTCTATTTCAGATGTTTTCCCACATGACTTGCATGGCTTGGCTTCCTCCTGTACTGGCACAATTGTGGATTTGGCAGCTCTGCTGGCAGATTCGATGTTCCCTGCGCTATTATTGACACCATCACTTTTGTTGGTGGTGAATTTGCAATGCAAAGCATTGGAATCATCTTCTCCATACTTGGACCAACCAGTTGGGTTTACTGTCAATCCAAGCCTCTGATCAGCCGAGTCAATATCAGTGACTTGAAGCTGCAACTCTGGGGACGAGTTAGAGCGTTGCTTTGAAGCATGAAGACCCTTCTTCTTGGCTGCCATGATGATGCCTACAAACTGAAAAGTAAATAAAGACAAGCAATTTTTTAAAGGTAGAAATAAGCATTGTAAAAAAGTAACTGAGTAGAACTTAGAAGTATGTTTAAAATCTAGGCAATTTCAATGTGATTTCTTCCTTGGAAAATAATACTATTTTCTCACAAATTATTTGACTATTGAGAATCAAAATGAAACTTGCTTGTGTCTTTTCCTTGAGCTTTGTAACGTCATGGCTGAAACTTTGCTATTCATTATTTTAAAAAAATATTTTACACTCTTTGTATCAATCAAGTGATCAAAACATTAAAAGTGGTGAGGGGAAACTGGGTCAATCTATCTTTCCTCCATTGTAAAATTAAGTAGTTAAAATCAAATGTACAGCAAATAGAAGTTCGCTGCTCAAATGGGCCACAAAAGCATAAACAATCCCATTTGCGGTAATCGTTACCCTAGATTTGATCGCACAGTGCACCTGCAAGTATAAAACAACCGTACCAATGGAAGTAAAGTGACCTACATCAGATACACTGGACATGCTGGATGACTTCAACAACTAAAAAAGGTTACGTACCACTTCAGACTCCGAGGTTTTCTCGTCAGTTCCGAATCCAATAATCCTTCAACAAGTCTGTCAATGAACTAGAAGACCTAAACACATCCCTTCTCCCCGCTCCATGTGAAGAAATCACGGCGGGTTGACGCTTTTATTGGAATGGTGGCGTACAGTCAGCGACAGAAAAAGTCCCTAATTATGACACAGCTAAGAACCAAACTAACACACACACAAGTCAGTGAATTATATTTGTGTGCGCAGTGTGTGCAGGTGTATGGGATATACCATACGACATGTACAGAGTACATACATGTACACTTTATGCATGAATGGCACGGTCACCGCCACCATTAAGAAATCGGAAGTAATGACGTCACGTGAATAATTAACCTAAATTATTGAGCGCATGAGGAGTGCTGTTATTTCCCCAGTGGGTTCCATTCAAAGAAGATGAATTTTCATGCCTAGTAAACCCCCACAGTACAATTGTCTTGCTCAAACTTTACACATTTTAAAGTAACAATGCACAGATAGATATTTTTTGAACAACTTAATGTTTCAACCTACTTGGTTCTCTACGTGTACTTTATTGGTTTGACAACAGCTTTTTTGCATGCATACAAAATATTTTGTGGCACACAAGAAGAGCGCCCTCAATAGCTTCCTGTCACCATTTCGCGGGAAATCTCGAAGTATTGCGCGAAATACTGGATTAATTTACAGTTATATTCTACACAAGCGGTAATCCCCAAACTGGAGTTTTAGCGGCTATGTTTTGTGTTTTATACTAAATCCTCGGTGTGAAAAGGTAAATATTACAAGTTAGTTTAGAATTTAAGGCGTTCTTTTTTTTCGAAATTGCAGAATGCTCCAACTAAATACGTACAATATCTGGGACGTTGGTGTTCAATACTTCAACAATGCCATGGAAATGAAATGAAAACAATCCATTGTCGGAAATACACGACCCTTTCTTAACCTTCGCCATTCATTGATGATTAAATGCTTATTAATGTAATATTAGTTGTATAGTAGTAGGCTTACTTTACAAACATCATTTGATATTTCATGAACAAAATTTATGAAATGTTTTTAATTTTACACACATGTTTGTCAGTTTGTAATTTTGGTACTCTACTTACTAGTCTACGTACTACTACTTTACTACTGAGTACTACTACGTGACTAGCTAGTTAGTAATAGTATTAGTAAGTTAGTAGTAGTAGTAAGTACAGTCAGGTAGTGCTAGTGGTTGGGTAGTACTGTAGTATCATGTGTGATATAGTGAAAGTCTACAGTTCATAAAAAAATGTATACAGCAAAGAGGGCGCAGATACAATCTGTCATGGTAATAGCATTAAGTGAAACTTGGCAGGTGCTGTCAGTATTTTTTTTTTTTTAATAACACTAACAGTTGTTTATCACAGGGCCAGGCATGCCAATCTTATCTTAAATCCAAAAATTGTGTGCGTAGACTGTAGAGACATAAGACAAGTGGAGTGGAGGACTGAGGTCATCTGTGGGCAACTAAATTATAGAGAAGAAGGAATAATAAATTTAGTGAAACCTTTTTTGTTAGTCTCCCAATTTTAATTTATTTCTCTTTAGATTTCCGTCCATACAGCAAGATGCCTCTCAACAAGCAAGAGATGCGTTTGGGTCACAGTGAGGGCCATACAGATGTCTGCTATGAAGAGACAGGGAACCAGATTTTGACGTGTGGGAGTGATGGAGATGTCAGGATATGGGAGAGCATGGATGATGATGATCCACAGTCGATCAATGTTGGAGAAGCTGCCTTTGCAATAGCAATGAAGGTACTGATTCTACAATTGTTGTGCTCCAACTTGAGTAACTGTCCAAACAATAGTCAGTCTGATGAACCAACAATAATTGGAATGATCATGAAGTTCACCTATCAACTATTTTTTAGTCTTGGTTGGTTCCAGCTATTATCTGACTCTACCCGGTTCCAAATCGTAACTGATCCCACGGTTCCACTTTTCCTCCATAAGTTACCCGCCATTGTCGGCACTGATTTTCTTATACAGCACTGAGTCTACCTGTATGCAGGATTCAAAGCCGAGATTATCAGCTCTGACGCCAAAAGAAAACATCACCACCTCCCCTCCCCTCAGTCTGTGTCAGAATTACAAGTCCTCCGTTCTGATTACAGCAAACGTTGTGTATGACAGTCCATGCCTGTGACGCAGTTCATTGTCGCCATGTGCGCAGTAGTTTTGCTCTGCCAACTGGTTCAAAATTATTTCAGTAAATGCACTATACAAGCAATAATACTGAGTACCAGTGAACAAGATGCACTGTGGCTTTGCTCATTATTGACTTATGCACATCTTTCAGTTGAGTCAATGTTTCTTAACAATAGTCTACAGTCTTCCAATAGATGGGGATTCTCTAGTTGCTATAATCCCCATCTATCACAAGAGCCTCATGAATGTTGGTGGAGCAAACTCCCAACATTTTCAGCAGTCTAATGTTTTAAGTTCTGTTGTACATGTAGTATTCAAAGTTTTACTAATGATGATGTGGAGATTCTTTTGAGAAGTTTTCAAGTCCATGTCAGTATCCCAAAGGGTCAACATGTAAACCATTTTTAAAAAGAAATATTAAATGATTCTAGTCTTGATACAAGTTGTTTCTCTTCCTGTGAAAGCTTTAGAGAGATAGTGGTACATATGTATTAATGAAATTTTAGCCCTGCACTTCACATACATTACAGATGCTCTCATGTGATGTTTTTTTTGTTCTTGTTATATCCCCTTTCTGTGTTGATTTATGTGTGCTTGTTTTCAACAGGGTGGCAAGCTGTACACGGCCTCCGAGGCTAACACTATCCAGGCTCATACGTTTCCAGAGGGGGCCCCTGATGGTATTGTTACTCGCTTCACAGCGCCAGTCACACACTTCTGTCTGAGTCAAGATGGAAATAAAGTCCTGGGTGGTGCAAGGTAAACCATCCCATCAATAAATTCCTTCCCATCAAGGTTGTAGCTAGAGGGGTTACCTGGCTGAGTATATTTGTCTGTCATTTGCATAGTTTACAGCAAGCATAGACACCTTGATTTCAAATCCTTTCTGAATCTGTGGCCATTTTGGAAATCAAGGTTTCAGCGCCAACTTAGGCTCCCTCTGCCCGTTTGAATAACTGATAGACCCTAAGCCAGAGCTGAAGCTGAAGCTTGGGTTTTGTACAGGGCCTAAGACTCCTGGGTGGACAAGGTCACTTTGTGAAGTATGGGACAATTCTAGAATGCCTATATGGGGAAATTGGTAGTGGTTTAGAGAAGATAAGTTCAAAAGAGGGCAGTACTATTCAAATCTTTATTTAGTTTTGTATTTAACAAGGTCAGTTAAGGATGGTTAACTAAAATCCTGAAGCTTACTTGATTTCACGATAATAAAGGTACCAACTGAAGCTCCCAATCGGCCCAACATTCACTCAGCCCGATTTATGGATGCATTCATCACACAATATCATTATCCCAGACTGGCGTAGTTTATCTACCATTCAATACCACAGTGGATGATATTAAATGTTGACAATATAGTAAGGTATCCGGTATGCTCAGAACAATGTGACATTGTTTGTTGTTGTTGATGTTGTTCCTTTAGTGACTTTACAATGAAGTATGTTGACGTTGAGGGCAGCAACCAGAAGACATTCCACGGCCATAACGCACCTATCCTCAGTGTAGCACTCGACCCTAAACAGGAATACATTGTAAGTAAATCAAATCGTCACCGACACCACGATGTGACACACACGTAGATAGCAGTAAAAAGTAGCAATCAGAGAAACTGGCATTTAAAGTTTAACACTTTTTAAAATCAAGCTTTCTTACAAAATTTCTGGGTATTTTCAACTAGTTTTTATTACAGTGTGGGTACTTGATGCTTTTAACTTCATATATACAGTCGACTCTCTTTAATACGAGCTCGGAAGACCTGAGACGCCGGTTTATACAAGGTTTTCACCGGTCCCGAACTGTCCCATACGTGTTTCTATGTCTTAAAAACGGAAGATATGAGCACGGTCTTAACGAGAACACGGATAATACAAGGGATTTTTGTGGCCCCATGATGACAAAATGTATTGTTTTTCATACTTTTGTAG
>CM021526.1:20537387-20550374 GCA_010994315.2 Pisaster ochraceus | reverse complement strand
GGGCTAGATAGCTCAGTTGGTAGAGCGCAGGCATGCTAATCAAGAGATTGCAGGTTCAAGTTCCGCTCTAGTAAAATTGTCTTAGTTCAACCCAAAAAAATATTTTTGTTATAATAAGAGTTCATGTAAGAGGATTTGCTTTTCAAAAAGAGCTGATGAGGCTCACCTGATGGTTCCTGCAAATAGAATTGGATCCTGAGGGATGACTGAGAGACACTGACGTAGAACAGTAAGAGAGACCCGCGATATATCCAATTCATCAATTATAATGGATCCTAATCAGGAAAACACAAATGTGAATATAATGACAATGACATTACACACTTAATACATTACACTCTTAATCATTTGCCAAGTATTTTAATGTTCATTGTTCTTGATGTAACCTGTAAAAGTCAGAACTTAATCTATCTTTTCGCTGTAATTTAAGTTTTCCCGGACATTTTGGGCAAAAACTCACTTTGAGTTATGCAAATTTATATAGCATTATTATTCAATTAAAGTTACAAGGCGTTCTTTTTTGCAATGCCAAAAGCTGCTGTGAGTTTGAATGCAGTTTAAGTAGATTGTTAAATTGAATGGTTATCTTTTTTAATCGAAGGACGCAAAATAACAATTGCTTACACAGTATGTGAAATTTAATAATTATTTTGAGGAGCTTTCAGTTTCACTACTTTGCACAAAATGACTGGTAAAACCTATAATAAGTATGGAAATATTCCAATTATTACAGGCTGGACCAGTTGTTCTCATCTATAAATTTAACAGTGTAGAACATTGCTGCTAGTTACAGGATTAAGACTGGCTTCTTTAATTTTGTTTCCATTTTTACCTGGTGAAATTGTGGTCAATTAATTCTTGTATTTTAGACACATGCCAGATAGTATCCTTTGTCTTACTAACAACATGTATGTAAGTTTTAAACCAAAAATGAACAAATAACGTATTAATAAGACTCATAAATGAAATATTTTGAGCCACAGTTTATATGACTGTTGACCAAATGGTCCATCTGAGCGGTTATTAATATCAATGTCAAAAACTTTCTGAAGATGACCTCTATAAGAAAAAAATGCACCTAACAATTACCTTCATTTATGTCAATGAGCTGAAGCAGTGCCAGAGTTAATGATGACTTCCCACTTCCTGTCCGTCCACAAATACCAATCTTACAAGAAGAACACATACCCCAAAAGATTGTCAAAAACACAAGTCAAAAGAACACAGAGCACCTTCCTACATTATTCACATTACTTGTTGTGAAATGATCAGAAAATATTCAACTATTATTGAGTGAAAGTTATGCTTAAAGAGAGAAGGTAAACACTATATGCCCCTTCGGATTCACCGGCGGGGCATAACAAACATTGAAATAACAATTAATACACAACTGTTGTTGGCAACGCCGTTAATGAATGATACATGTTAAACCTTTGATCACTGAATCAGCAATGATACATTTTGAAGTCTAAGGGACAACAAGCAGTAGCACAATGAGGAACATCTCTTAAAGGTAGGGTCATAGATTGGTTTTTGTCAACATGATACTGATTTATAGGCAAACTATAAAGAAAGATACAATAAAAGTCACATGTGAAAGTTTCAGCCAAATACAATGTCTACTTGCTGAGAAAGAAACAAAAAAACTGTCACAGTATTTTAACATGAGCGTAAAACCCATCCATACTTAGAGAGGTGACAGTGGGTACCAACCACATCTCTAGCAGCAGCTAAACGGACACCCACCCTCATACATGTATTATTTCTCAGACTCAAATGTTTTGGGGCGAAAAAGTATCCAAACCATATTACTTCCGAGTGAATCCTTTCTCAAAATAGTTTATCCTATCAACAGCTGCAGCACTTTTCACCAGGTAATTTTTGATGGTCATTAAGTTTTTGGAACTCTTACAAATCTATGACCCTACCTTTAAGAAGTACAAAGTAGTTTAAGATGGCTTAAGACCAACAGGAAAAACAAGAAGCGGTGCTACACAACAAAAACTTTAATTATATTGATAATAGAGGGTGTTGACATAAAAACATACAATGCCTGGAAAAACAACACAATAACCATGATGGCTCAAAAGAATAAGAAACTTTTGAGAAGGCGTTTGAAAACAGGCACCTATACCATATCTCTGGGGCTAGTAGGGGAAAACATTCCATAGATCAGGTACATGTTTTTTTTCTAAAGCCAACAGAGTATCTTGGACTTCTTTTAGACCAGTACTCTCTCTTAACAGTGGTCCGCTGGCCAAATGCCAGTTAAAACATCTGAGGACCAGTGATGATTCTGTTCAACTAGTGCGGCTGGCTAAATTATTGAAATCCCACTACTAAATGTAAATCACTGGTTGTCCCACAGAGTTGAAAAGGAACCCAAAAAACATGGACAAGTTAAAAAGCTGGCGGACTAGTGGAATGACAAGCTAACTGACCCCCCAGCTAGCCACTGAAAAAGTTAAGTGCTAAACCCTGCAGACCTATGTTAACATTGTTAAATGGTTTGTCCACTGTGCAAAGCTGGAATAATGTTACTTGTACCTTTTCTCCTGGACTGATCTTCAGGCTGATCTGATGAAGCACAGGTTCCAATGTGATGTCATAACGAGCTGACACCCGGCTGAATTCAATCGCTCCACTGGCCGGCCAGTCCTCTGATGGCACAATACCTAAATACGCCAGTAGGAGAATAAGATGAACCCAAATGGGAAACTATGGGAAATGTTTGGAGACCAACTTTACCCATACCAAGTGACTTGCATGCATGGCAGAATGATACCATGTGACACTAAGGCCATATCTGAATTGGCGGCTACGGTTACGGCTACGACTGTTGCTATGGGTGATGCTGTGGATGTCCTATAGCCATGATGACAGGGAAATCTAACCAAAGCCGCAGCAATAGCTGCAGCTGTAGCCGCCAATTTTGGCCTGGCTTTACTGAGTGGCAAAATGATACCACGTGACACGCAATAGAAAATGACAACACTGTTAAAACAAAACCACCAAAACAAACCTAACATTTAATCTACAAGATTTACCATGATATTTCTCTGTTGGAAGAACTGTGTAATGCTCCACTCTCTCCACAGCATTCATACGGATCTCTAGCTCACCGTAATACCGTGCAGCATAACTGATTAAATTGGAGGTCTGTAAAGAAATTTCAAAGGAAATGTACAAACAAGTTTTTGTATGAGGTATGCATTTGTTTAAGTTATCTGCTTCCAAAAACACATTATAAAACTAACTAATGGGTCTGAAGAAGCAGTAATGGCCTCCTGCCTCAACAGCCGTTCATTTGTGTGCTGTGCAGTTATTTAGCATTTCAGAAGAACTCTGCTTGGGTTGAGGCAATTATTACTTGTTGCATTCATACCATCAGCCATTTTGGTCAGTGAGCAGTTCGAGGAAAATTAATCACAATAGTTGCTTACTCCAATAAAGAAACGGTTTTAATAAAAAGTGCAATATTCAATACAGTTAACAGGTAGCACAAAATGATCAAATTTCATAATTTTGTAGCCAAGACGATCCACGATTTTGTATTAAAGTAGACATTTTTCAACAAAACTCAGCAGAGCAAAGATGTTAAATATTGTTGAACTTTGAAGTATCATATCTCAAAAATGATGGGCCTGGGCTATCCCAGTGTGCCATGTTAGTGATCATGCCTGAATGCGCATGAGAGAGCAAGCAGGTCACAGCTGGTGATCTGAATGATGTCACAACTACAGTGGCATATTGCTTCATCACAGAATAATAGAACACTCATTATGAAATAATATAGCCCCTTGATTGACCTCTTACCCTTAAAGCAACTGCGATGGACAGACCAACTAGACTTGCAGACAGTCCAACGAGGGATGAAGTCACTAAAGCTGTCACACCCGCACTCAAAACCATAACTGCTGATAAAATATCCTAGCAAAAAGAAAACCCAAATATTAGGACCATAAATTCCCCCAACCATTAAGGGCAAAATTCATCATTAGCTTTTGGAAGATTTCAATAAACACACAGTACACCCAACCTATGTGAAAAGTTTTCGTCATTAGGTGGTCCAATTTAAAAGTTAACAATGCAAAAAGGGTTATGTTTTGTCAAAGATTTGGTGTACTATACGTAAGTGCCTATAATTGATTATATATCAATTCTAAGGAGAAGTGATTTAGGATATTTAAATGTTACTGCAATGAACTTTATCATAAGTCAGCTTTCAGATTGAAACTAATCACTTTTTCTTTTGACAGTTACCAGTTATGTACTTTTCCTTTAATTCTAGTTATTTCTGTATAAAAACCTGACAAATCGAGAGGAAAACTTGAGGCATTTCATATTGGCCCCTTTGCACCAGCGTCATACATGGCTACCGTCAGCAAGACTCACCTTCTTGGGAGTCAAGTTGCAACATAAAAATATGGTGAGCCTGTATTGCCTAAATGGGCAGTACACTGCACAACACACAGAGACAGAAATAGGCATTCTTACCAGTCTGGTGTTGAGCCAGATGTTGCATATCTTTAAATATAGAAATGCTGTACAGTTATCATTGATACTCCCAAGAAATGTGTGAAAGAAATCACGCTCGTAACTGTCAGGGTAAAAGGAAATACAAAGATACAAGACTCAAAATTGAATAAGTAATAAGTCAGCAAAAGTTACACTTTACTTCTTGAACCAATAAGTTTGTTACTTGCTAGAAACAGTAATTGGGAAAAATAGACAGGGTAGGCCAACGAAGAGATGGGAAATGAAATCATTGCCAACAGCACCTGTTACCTGGAACACTGAAGAGCACAAACTAGGGAGGCAGTGTTTAGAGTAAAAAGGAAGCCAACTTCCTTAGGGACATGGTGCAAGATTGATTGACTGACAGAGTAAGGTTCTTCTATGCTTTGATACAGATTCATAATATGTTGTTGGTTGTAATTAAAACAGATCATACACAGCAAGTTGTGGTCGAGTGGTTAAGAGTACTAGACTGAAGCTCTGGTGTCCCTGATCAGCAGAGTCTGGGTTCGAGTCCCAGTCGTGGCACTTGTGTCCTTGAGCAAGATCCTTTACCATAGTTGCTTTGTCCTTTGGATGGGATATTAAGTCCTAGGTCCTGCATACTAGGATTGGTAGTGCACACAAAAGAACACTTATTGTGGAAGAGTAGCAGTTAACCCTGGTGTTTCTGGTTCACCTAGCAAGCAACCTTGTTTACAGGTTTCCTCAGGCTTACGAGCTACAGTGATTACGTTCACTTATGAGGCATCCTTGGATTCATTACCAAAAATATATATTAGTAATAATAACCACAGAGTGTAATGAACATCATTTAATAATGACAATGTACATACCCATAGGCTCTGATGGTTGACAGTCCATCCAGGGTCTGTGAGAAGCGTGCTAGAATAGGTGACCTGGAAACACTCTCAAGACGCTTCACCTCTCTATACAAAGACCACAGAGAAATGAAAATATTATACCACTCAGAAAAACCACTTCTTAACCCTCCAAATGTTGTGCTTATATTGCATGGTTTTTCAAATACTTATTATTACAGAACTAAACAACTTATGGTTTCAATCTCCTGGACCCAATTTCATAGAGCCTCTTCAACTTGTAATGTTGCTTAACAATTTTCTGCTGCGCGTTTTCTGCTGCGCGAAACTAAGCAGGAAACCAGTAAAAGATGGTATGTGTGGTATGCTATTTTGGATGGTAACCTTATTCTAGTAAGCAAAAAAGTTTGGTGCTTAGCTACCTTTTGGGCTTAGCTGGCAAAAAAATAACATACAAACTAAGTCTGACTGAGTTATAGGGACAAATTTCTCACACAGGACGGTGTTTCCAGACCAAAATTCTCAGAACAAGTTAATAAAAGATAAGCTGTTGAATTAAAAGTCGTTCATTAATTTTTTTTTTCTTGGCCAGATTTGTTACCTGGACGAAGCCAAAAACAGTTTGACCATCATGGCGTTCATGACTGCCAAGGGGACTACGGCCAAGAGATACGCCGGTGCGATTATCACATCCAAGATGACGCTGAATATGCCTTTACATACGTTGAATAACACTGCATCCAGATTGAGGAACAAGTACTGTAACATCAATGGAAAAGGCAATGGATTATTCACCAAGCTAGTCAACTAGAAGGGTACAATTTCAGCTGGCTGAAGTCAATGCTGGCGAAAAGGACTGATGTGAATGTAGTTTGCATTCCAATGGTATTCGACAGACATTTGTGGCAGCTTTCCACATGTTCCTGTCCAAATGACAAGGATCTACGTGCGAGTTATATAATAAGCAATTGTCAAAATGAAACACTCAGCAACCTTGTTTCCAGGGGTGATCGATCTTGCTGCGCCATTTTTTCCCCAGCATGCCTTGCTCGCTCATAACCCCTGGAATTGTTAATTAAAATCTGCAAATATATGGCACACTTTAATTAGGCCTGTGGCCAATCCACTCTTTCCGCGTGCTCAAGTATTATAGCTTGCAATAGGGGCATCAAGTAATAAAGCAACTGCTCCCCTCTCATTTTTCTTTGATCTTGTGACATGTGTAACTGTATGCAGTTTAGGGTGAAAGTGTAAAAACATGTTTCGTTTGAATTGGGATTGCGTCAAAATACTTGCATTTTGACACATGCTTACTAAGCGTCCTACAAGCGCTTGAAAGTTTTTAACAAGCATGCACGCAGAGCAGTAGCTTTGGGTAGCTATTAGTGTTGTTTTTCAGTACATCCCTACAAGGGGTTAGTGACAAGAGGTATCAATAAGGCACACTGCCAATGGTAAGGAGGCTGAACACTTAGGAACAATTTAAGACTTTGGAATGCCAGGTGGCAGCAGACAGTAAATTTCCATTGTTTACGTAGTTCTTAGCATGCAAACACTAAGTCTGCTGCCACCTAGCATCCCCCTAAAACCTCTTTAGGTTAACTTATTAAAATTCAGAATTAAAAACAGAGAAGGTTTTTCACAAGGTGGTAGCAACATTCCAATGAAAAACATCATCTGGGATTATTTCACTGACCTTGGGAACTTTTGGGAAGGTTTCTAATCTAAAAATTTAGCATTTAAAACTAAATGAACATACTTGATCAATGTGGTTTGTGTCACTGGAGAATCTGTTGAGAATTCGTCCAATTGGCGTCGTATCAAAGAACCTTCAAAATAAAAATTTAAAAAATAAAATTTAAATGAGGCACCCAGAGAGGAAAATCAGGACATAAAGAGGTGCTGACAAGCCATGAGTACATACACTTCTAATATCAAAGGTTTTAATGGCATGGGTGGATGTGCGTACAGTGCTCAGCTCTCAACACTGTGGCCCTAGATTGAATCCCAGCATAGGGCCATGAGTCACGACAGCTGTGTGTTGGTTCCCTCCAGTGTCATGAGGGTTTTTTCTCTGGGGCGTCTGGAAGAATCAAACATTTTCGATCTCTGGGTTGATATGGCTGTCTGCCAAATGGCGCTTTAGACTGATCCTGTTGTAGCTGGATCCTTTAGAATTCAGCTTCTCAGCTGCGAGTAAGAATAATTAGCCTCCCAAATTATTCTTAGTGAAAATTTGATATCACCACATGCTTTGAATGCTCATTGTAATGCAGCAACGAGGCTGAGGCAGGCACAGTGTTTACGTACTGTAACCAGACAGGCAGATATGGGTTTATGGATTGGTTTATGGATGCCTTTTTATTGTCAATCTCACAAACCTGAGAGAGAGACGCGACACGTTGTGTAACAACCCGCTGAAGAGATTCCTGGTTGCATAGAACACGGCCATGGTACGGCACCAGTCGCTTACAATGTTAGCTAGGATACCGGCACCAGACCACACAGTGTAGCCAATAATGTAGGATTCTGTATGGGATGTGGCCTGCAGGGTACAACAACAAAAAAGACAATATATGGGTACCAGTTAATAAACAAAAACAATCTGAATTGCAAATTAAAGCAATGAGAGAGAATGTGCTTACTTGAGATGAAAATGTTTTCTTTTTTCAAAATACAACAGGGGCAAGGGGAGGAAAAACCACAGGAGGGGGAAGGACAACCGTAGGAGGGAAGAAACAATCGCAGGAGAGGGAGGGTCGTTCCGAGCTATAATTTGTTTAACCATAGTCTAACACATAAACGTTTTGTATGGGAGTTTGTTTTACAAACCAAGGGCAGAAGTGAAGCAGAATAAAGCTATTGACCCCCATTCACCTGGCGTCATTATCACAATACTCTTGTTTTTTGCACCATTTTGGAAAAATCTATGTCCCAGCGTGTTATTCAGTGTCGCGCACATTTAAGGCCATGAGGCGTTTACACGTCAATGACAGTTTGCATCCAACCTACATTGGTATCAGTCAGTCCGGCCTCACTCCACTCAGCCAGCTTAAGGGCCTTTCCAATCAAGCAGATGTTGAATATTACCAAGGCGATGACCCAGGTCAACAACGAGAAGCCGGTCATCTTCAGTAAGTAGAGGTAAACCCTGTAGGAGACAGTCCCGGTCTTACGCTCTTCTGTTTGGATGAGTTTACCATTTTCTTCTTGAGTCGCTGCCCCTTAAAGTGAAATATGGTTGACAAATATTGAAAAAAAAAGTGTTCTTAAAGTGAAATATGGATATAAAGCTAGTAGCCTCTAAAAAAAAAAAAGTACATGCAAAACTTGACATGAAAAAACTGTGATGTACAAAAGATTGTCTTCTTTCACCAGAAATGAATAATGAGAAAATTAAATGCTTTGCTTCCCTTCTTCCAGTGACCTAATAAAGTGTGATACATGATCCAAGCTTACTGTATAAACAACCTTCCATCTGAAATAACTCTATAAAAACAAACATCTTTACTTAACGAGAATTTGCACCACAGTGCTTCCCGTCATAGGTACTCCATAATGCCTTTGAAAACTTAAACTGAACTTTAACTTGAATGCCTAAATTCACCTTCTGTTCCATTTTTGAAGCATTTGCCCTTCAGAACACTTTTCCGACGTCCAACCTCAACAACCGTGGTGTTGGTTTGGTCCGCTGTATATTCATAAGTGTCCTCTGGTCCTGATTGGCCGGATACAAGTAAATCAGACCATGATTGGTGGAGGTCAGGGTCGGCCATCTTGATCTCTTCCAAGGTCCCGTGGTGGGTCACTCTCCCATCGTCTATCACAAGGATCTGCATGTTGACGGATACAGAGGTTCATGAGCCGACACATACCGTTGTTAAAAGCATTATCTTTGACATTTGATCGGAGGACTGCAGGTCAGGCAGCAATCACTGGTCAAACCATTAAACTACCTACTTTGGTCAGCGTTCCCCCTTCACAGTGGTCCACTGGCAAAATGCCACTTAAAACACGCAAGGACCAGTCAGAATTCTGTCCAACTAGTCCAGCTGACAAGTTGATTGCTTGCCACTGCTGCGTGCTAACCACTGACTCTTCATACTGCTTCAAATCACATAGTTCCCATGCCAGTATATGTTGAAAGGAAGTCCCAAAATACAGACCAGTGTAAAAGTATGTAGACCAGAGAAATGACAAGCTACCTGGTCCTTCTGGCTAGTCACTGAGAAAGTTAAGAGCAAACCCTGTTCGTACTGTTCACCATGCGTTTTCATCTCATCCATTTTACTGCTGCACATGGGACCACACCATGCGCTATGCACAGAAGTACAAAATGCCCTCAGAGTAGATGCCAGAATACAAATCTTGTACAGTTTGTTCATCCTTACAGTTGTATCCTCCCGCCAAAAGACAAAGATCTACTGCGATGTAGATAATGAATAGTTTGCATTCATGCGATCAAGAAAGTATTTTCATTCACTGAAAAATTGATTCTTCCATTCAGCTCGGCTTCCCCTCATTGAATGGACTGTTCCATATTTGAACTCATAAAAATATTTTCGCCATTGCACTCCATCCCTCATAAACACTCATTGTTTGTACTACACGTATAACAAGGAATAGCGTATTGGCTGTCTTTCCCATTTGCACATAATATGATTTCTCACTGCTACTTTAAGTCACAAATCTTACTTGTTAGAAACAAATCCTCATTATTATTAATTCTATTTTATATCTTTCTGGTAATGACACCAAAGAACCCTCAAAAGTGCTTTACACTGTAATTAACCTTCAGCCTGAAGATACCTTTGAAGAGCAGACGATAAATAAAAGCTCACTTTTAGATGCGGGAGGAAAACCACCGCAATAATTAAAACAGTCATGTAATGTAAAATGCATTTCGACTGCATGACATGAATCATGTGGTTCAGAATTGAGACATAAAATAAATAACTGGCAGCAACAGAGCTCTGTTCTGGTCACCTGGTCAGCTTGCTGTAGATACTGTAACTGGTTAGTTACCAAGATGACAGTCCTGTCTTCCGTTCTCAGCCATCCCATAATGCCTCTGTGAACGATGTGCTGACTGACGTGTGCATCAAGGGCTGACAGTGGGTCATCCTAGTGGAATGATAGCTAAAGTCACTTTAAACTCAGTTTGCTCTGTTTGCATTGATTCTTAATCATGTGTTAATAGCACTATATAATATTAACCCTCCTACACACAGGTACCACAGATTGCCACCAAGTACCATGCCCTCCAGGCTAGCATTGGGAGCATGGGTTTCTTCTGTTTCTACAGCTGGTATCATCAGGAGACCCCCATGGCTTGTATATTGTGGAATTGGTCTACACAGTCTTCTGTAGTGTTTTGTGGAGAGAGCCAGTTGGACAGGAGAGGTGTCTAATGCACCAACCCTCCTACATACAGGTACCACAGACTGCCACAAAGTACCACACTTTCCAGGCCACATCAGTGTAAGGGTAAACCCAAATGATATTCCTTATCCCCAATGCAAATTTACCATCTGTAAAATAAGATGCATCTTGAGCAGGAAAAGCTGTGATGCAAACGAAGTATATCCCAGCCATGAGAGATTACAAACAAATGAAACTCACACAGGGTCCATTACAAGACCCAATTTCACCAAATTCTGCACTTACGATCACCATTCTTCGCTTACTGTGCAAGCGCCGAACTTCTGCGCTACCTGTGTAAGCAAAGAATGCCTAGTAACATGGAGTACGCATGCGCACAGGCCGAAATTCCCTGCTAACCCGTGAAATACTTCCGTTAGCGCCAATTCTTTGCTTACGGTAAGCAGAGTCATGAAATTGGGCCCAGGTCTGTAAGTTAAACCTTTCAAGCTTACAAAACTCTAGCCACATGGCATCTCACTCTTACCATGACAACAATTTTCTTTTTTGAATAGAGCGCCCTTGCGAGGCTGACCCTTTGCTTCTGACCACCACTGAGGTTAATCCCCTTCTCTCCGATCTCCGTCTGGTCTCCAGCTGGTAGTTGCTCAAAATCTGGCTTCAGAGCACATGCTGATACCACCTCGTCATACCTAGAAGAATTTACAAGCAGGAAAATGAAGTGGTCACTTCAAATAATCCATTGTTCTGAAGACGACCAGAGCATACTGATCGAAATATTGAGTTGTCGAACCACAATTCTTTTCAGAACCACCACAACTCCTAGAAAGATTATTACATGATGTTCTCACAAACCTTACTAGATTATTCTCCCACCATCAAATATTCCATATAAGGTACATGTAGGGACATACATGTACTGTGTAGTCTACACTATTTTTGAAAGAGATCAATGACAATGAATCAAATTACACAGTGAATTGCTGCATAGAGACAGAATATGGAAGAAAGCCCTAAACAGCTTGTCTTGTGTAAGGAAGATATACCCATGGAGGTAAGATAATTGCCTACCTTGTGTCATCCAAGGCACATCCCAAGATGATATTATCCCTAACTGAGGCATTGATGATCCATGGGCGCTGTGCAACATATGCAATATCACTGAAAGTAAAAACAAACACATATCTCATGATAAAGACATTTTCAGGAGAATGGGGCAGCCTGCACAATGCAAACACTAGTTACCTCTTACTTTATTGAACCAATTCATCTGGCGTCATCACCCAAGATAATTCTTGGTTACATTATTTTCTCAGATATTTTTTGTGTTACTGAATAGAGTGCATTTTAGGCAATGTACACATAGTTAGACCTGCACCGCATCTTTACTTGTATTTGGACTGTAGCCATGCGTGATGTCAATGCAAGGTATACAAAAAATAAAGTCACGTGGTGAGCCAGCTGAACTGGGTTTTTTTCCAGGACAAATAATCTCAACTAGGAAGCCAACATTTCCAGATGAATCTTTCCAATTATTCTGTAGTTTTGTGCTTAATTCTCATTTTAGTAACATCGATTGTCATTTTTAAAATGTACTTTAGCCTAAACTTGATCAGATTAAACAGTCATGACCAGTATCAGTCACAAAAAGGTTCCAGAAAGTATCACAAAAAAGAGGTAATACCGTTTAAAATCAACATAGATGCAAACAAAAGAAGTAAAGAAAGGTAAGGGTAAGAATAACAAGACATGAAGTAAAGCCAAGGTCTGGACCTGAGCAAGCTACTTCATCACCAGCTGTTGCACCAGTTGGGTCCAGTTGCCATGATCAGCACCCACGGGAATCACTAATCACTGGTGCTCATATAACTCCCTAAAATAGGATTGCAGCGTTCTCCCTAAGAAGTGGTCTGCTAGTTGAAACAGCTGGGGACCAGTCAAAATTCACTTCAAAAGATTTGGCTGGCTAGTTCAGTGTTGAAACAGCATTCCTAAAGCCCTATTTAATAGGAACCATATGGACCAGTGGAAAAGTTGGCAGACTAGTTAAACGACAAATTAACTGGTACCACTTGCTAGTCACGGAAAAGGTTAAGGGCAAATCCTGGATTGTGGTTTGAACCATTTATGACAACTGAATATTTGGGATTGTCATTTCCTTTGATCAAGCTGCATCTCATGGGTTTCATAGAGTTGTAATCCCACCTGTGCCGTAGATGTACGCAGCCACTCACTGTTGTCATCTCACCCAGCAGGGCACTGAGGA
>CM021526.1:20501559-20524999 GCA_010994315.2 Pisaster ochraceus | reverse complement strand
CAAATCCAAAGAAACCCAGAAACAATGTTTTGTTTTCAAATTTACGTGATCTAGTGTTGTACTGTACATCACATTTTATTGACAATGATATGAGTTTTCATAAGTTTGGCAAATGAATAAAATGATATTTACAAAATATAAAACTAAAGCTAAAATAATCATAACAACTGTTTAAATGTCCATATCCAATGACCAATGCAAGGACAACAAATAACAAAAAAAGCAAGCCTACAAAACTGCAGTAAAAATTATCAGTGCAAATTTAAAAGTAATAGCCAAATATAAAAGCAAAATGTTGCATTATTATAAACATTTTTTATCACCATCAATATTTAAAGACAATGGCTTTTTGATTAATTAATATTACAGTTCACTTAATTACATAATTGTTTACATATGAAATGATTTACATAATGTATACTCAATTACCTTTTTATGCACAATGTATTTTGAGTAAATGAAGTTCATGCAAATTGAAAGTCTTTAGACTCATTCAATAAAACAAAAGGAACTTTTCAATCAAAGCCAAATCGTCACAAAACTTTACTCATGCAATAGGCTAAGGCAATATTCACAAACACATGTTACACCATGGATAATCTGACATTTGTAGTAAGGTTAATATGCTTGGGGATTTGAGATTGTCAAATTAAAGGAAACAATGCGAAAGCTGTCACTAATCCATTATAACAAACTATCTCAAAGTGGCTCCCCCCCAAGTCTTTGAACAATGGCAAATCTCAAGGGTAATGGAAAAGATCAGAGGAAAGCTCTTATTGTTTCTGTAAGCTGAATTTTTGAGACAACAAAATTAACAAATGATGTACAGTTAGGGCCATGTCCAAATTGGTGAGTGTAGGTATGGCTGCAGCTGTTGCTAAGGGTGTTCCTATAGACATCCTATGCTTCAATGTGTGATCATGTGACAATGAAACCACAGTCGCTAAGAAGAAAAGTTTGCACATGGCTGGCTGACAAACGTGTTACTGAGGTACTGCCTTATTTTAGAACAAAGAAGTTTGTTGTCACAAAAGTCAACAACTTTATTTCCCAAAGTTGAACTGTCCTTAATTTTTAAGAACTATTTTACAAGAATCTTTCAATATGAAAAAGCGCACTTCAAATTTGCCTTAAATATTAATGGGGCTGAAGATGAGCAGGAAAAGCATACTTCACAATGTTGTTGTGAAGAATAAACAGACATGTAATGAAAAACATAGGAATGCAGTTGAAATAAAACCATAGCTTAATGTCAAGTGATCCACTAGTCAAGCACAGCGCATTATACAGTAACAACAAGTGAATTTCTGGAGCAATACTACGCATAATGAAATTCCACTGCATCAACATGAGTGTGATTGCTCCATATGTTCTGTAGCTGACTTTTTGGGGTTGTACGATAATAAGCAAAATGTCATTCGAACCAAAAGTCTCAAGTTTCATAAACAAAACCCAAAACAAAAACAAAAAATCACTGAACATAAAAATAACCCTTTCAGATTTTCAAATGTCACGTTATCCTCAACAATGTATTATTTTAAAAACAAACAATCACATCTTTGGATGAAAATTTCATTATCAAGCCAATACCTCTTATCCACAATAATTTAATAAAGCTGTGTTTGTTTTCAATATCCGTCTAAAATCATCACAATTATCAAGGGCAAGGATAAATCACACACATTTAAATAGTTCCGTTTCTGTTTCTGTGTTTACTTTGATTTAATATAGTATATATAGAAATAAATTTACAATGATTAGAAATTGTTATCAATGTTATTGTTCTACACAAGACACTTAGTTGACGCATTATATATATTTCACTTTTTGGGGAGGTAAAAAAAATCACACAATTTATCTTCAGAAAAACAATTAAAAAAATTATCTAAACAGAAAAAAACTAAAACAAATGAAGTCATGACAAAAAAAAAGCTTTTTGTTTTTTGATGTTTTGTCTTTAAAAAAATTAAAGGTTAAAAAGAAAAATTCAGAAAAAAAGAAAAAAGGACACAATGAGTATAACTACTATGAGTAAACAGCACTTTTTAGTAGCTGAAATCTGTGCATTTGGGCATTGGTGTTTTCCAGTGGTGAGCAGGGGATTTTAGCATACGCACATTCCTACTTTGTATAACTTAAGATATCTTGGTTACACAGCTAGCCTAGAAAGTTGGCGGTAGCCCTGTTAGCATAGAATGACAAACAGAACGCTGCAGTAAGCAGCACAATGAAAAAGAGCCCCAAAACACACCTCCATCTTTTCCCAAAAAATACAACCAACTGGCACCAAGATCTTGAAGTGCCATGCCACATGAGGAAATCTACAGGCAATCTCCTGGGAGAAACTGACTTTTTTCCTTAGGATAGTTAAACTCTGGTTGTTGTTTGTTGTGCTTCTAAAGTGTTCCCTATGCATGCAGTGAAGTTGGTTGACTCCTCAGTTGCATGTAAAAATTGCAGTGTGCAACAAAGCCCTGAGGTGAGTAGCACCCGGTTCAGACAGGCGCTTCAGAGTCGCGCCAAACCAAGTAGATAAGGAGCAACTCTAGGTCGACCCAAAAAAAATTTTGGTTTCAGACAGGGGAACTTAACATAAAATTTACATTAGGTTCGGCTCATGACAAGATTGACGTCTGAAACTAAGACGCTCAACAGTCGTTCTGAACGACTGCAACAGTCGATCTTTTGACTTCCAGCGTGTCCAGTCACTCCTAACTATTTCAGACGTCGAAGTTTGCATGTACTTAATTCAATAATTTGGTTTGGCGTGACTGAAGAGCGCCTGTCTCAAACGGGTGTTAGCCAACGAGGCAAGCTTAAATGCAGAGTGAAGAGTGATGTCATGATGCAACTCTTTACAGCAATACTGACAACTCATCTTAAGATGCTTTGTAGAATCGAGCCCTGATAGAGTTAAAAGTTAGAGCTTTGAACAGATATTAAACATGAATACTCTACAATAACGTTTTTAAAAAGTCTTGGGGTGGGGGAGGTTTTTTTTCCGCAAAAGTTATCCGCTAAAGTTACTGAAATCCATCTTGAGTTTGATACTGGGGGCTGCTGGCATCGCTTGCTTGACCTGCGAGTGCTGCACCTTCAGCTTGTTGACTGCTGCCTGGTTGGCTCGTATGGCGCCCTCTAGCTTGGACTTGAGATCGGGTGCAGCGCTAATGACCGACTTGAAAGCGGCCGGATACAGCGGTCCGATCTTCATCAGCTTCTGCAAGGCCTGCTCATGGAGGGCTCTGCTCTGCTTGGAGGTGGAGGGTAGGATAGTCATCGGCACTAGGAGACTGATTAAGATTGGGACTAAGAGAGCTAAAAGTTGAACCCCTGGGGAGAGTAAAACAAACACATGTTAGATCAATGTCCACTTTATCATAGTCGCTGAATACAAACAAATTATGAGGAGCACTTGAACCTGAATATCAATGTCATCATATCGTAATAAGAGAATACAAAACAAGTTCACCTTACTTGTAACTGATATAAAAGTGAGACAATTTCAAAACCACCATCAGTAGCGTACTCCCGACATGCAGTTCTTTGACAGTTCTTTTGTATGCCACAAGCGAACCATTGCTGTTAACTATTGGACATTTTCACTGATGCATGCACCACTGCCAGAAAAGCATTACAACTTGGTAGGAGGGGCTTAGTGGATCAGTCAGTTACATACTGAGTAAGGCCTTTCTCTACTGATTTTTAAAGTATAAATACCTCTCCCTTTACATAGAGTTTAAACTTGTTTTGTGGTGCAACACCATACTTCACCAAGGGATGCATTACAGCCAGTTCACTTACTGTGTGCTTCATCTGTGAGGCTTACAAGTACCTCCAGGACCTTTATAGCCTCAAGTACTGCCAGCACCTCGTTGTCCTTATCAGGCTTGTTGCCCCCCACGCCATGGAGGTACTCCACGACCCTCGGGCCCAGGGCATGGATGAAGGGCGTGGCTATCTCCCGATGCTTGCACTGGAAGACGGAGCACATCGTCTGAAGGCTCTTCAGTTTCACCTGATGGTCAGATAAAAAAGCAACAAATGTAATTATGCAAATGATATCCAAATGATATTCAAATACAAGGACTCGATAAGCAAGGGCAACGTGGGTACATTTTGAACAATCTTATTAGGTAGATTTGAACATTTCTTACCAATGGCTCATCTGAGTGCATGGTCTTCTTGAAGAGTTCAATGGCCTGACACTGGAGGCCGGGAACTGCTGAGACAGATGGTGGGGCAGATGCCACGATGACAGCCACAGCTAGAAGAATGCTGTTATCATCTACATCAGCCTTATCTTTACCTGGAAGGGATTTAGGATACAAAATTAAGAATTAGACCTCAGGCAAAACTGTGTGTGGAACAATTTCTTCTATACAGTAAATGTTGATGCACAATATGTGTGCATATTAATAATATGTTTCAACATTTTAATATGTTTTCTGGCCTTCCAACTTTAATCTCCGCTACACACAAAAACCGGATAAAGTTATTTGGATAAGTTTGTCACCACATGATTGCATTTCCCTAAAAAGGGTGTATCTACTCTTCCTCCAGATCTAAAAGTAAATGTTGCTGCATTACTATTTAGCATTAGCAACAAAATCTTATGAAATAATTTCATTGAAAATCATTGTCTTCTGAGTACGTTTACCATGCTGCCGCTGTCTTTGCCATGTTCCCCAAAGTCAACTGCTATCAGAGTATGGTATGTCAATGTACAACTAAGGGGCCAGACTATTTTTTCTCTTCCAGCCTCAGTCTGGTGACACCGCTGGGGAATGGAATAAATCCAAAATGGAAGCACAACAAATCTCAACTTCGTACCTGGCCTGGCAAAGTCCAGGACGGTCGCCAGCGCACTCCGCAGTAACCTGACCCAGTCTTTACAGTAGGATGGGTCGTTCAGATGCCTGGACTGGGACAGCGTGCGTAGTGACTGAAGGGAAGCCGAGACCGTGGGGGCAATCTTGCCATCGATGGAGGGCTCTGCAGTCTCTCTCAGCACCCCAGTGGTCAGGAAGAGAATGGTTGGAAGTACTGATACACTGCCTGAAAGGCAGATTATGAAAAAGACCGCTTTGTGAATAAAATTCAATGAAACCCCATTGCCAAGTACAGCTTGTGGACTGATAAATCACACTATATAACTAACACATAGATCCTTTTAATTTGGATTGGTGGAACATGCATCACGTGTCATCCTTTATTTTGCCATGTATTTATTGCCATACTTACTGCCACAACGTTTGGCCGACGTAACCATCATATATGAAAATAAATATAGGCCAGTGTATATTGTTTTTCAATGCTTAATTCTTAAAGTCACTCCCAAAACAATGGTTCCCTGCTCTTTTGTCCAACCGAGGCAAGGTTGTGTCACAGCAAACAAGGTTGGTGTCTACATAGCCTTGTCAATGTTATTGAGTTTCAGATTGTGGAGTGGATAAATTTTCCTGTCTTTTCTATGTTTTTTGTGAAAAAATTTCAAAAGATGAGGGTCAATGTGTGAGTTATAAAAAACAGATGTTAAATGCATTTCATTCATGCATTGTCGCACAATATAATCACTTGGTGAAATCTGGCTTTTCCATTTAACACAGGTTTGCCTCAGGAAATAGTCAAGACTTCATGTGAATATATTCTGCGACAATGCACTCACATTTTAGTTTGTATAATAACATGCAAGCAATATATATATATAAAACTTCCAAATTAAGTTTATATTCAGGTAAGGTGTTGGTACATCAGTGGTCTTTGGAAGACTATAGATAGTTCCCAATAGACGCCATCTTTACGGGCAAATTGCATTTTGGCTTGCATGCGCGTCAAGCGCTCAAATTATTAACGCAGCCGCGCAGTTTACTAATCAATCCTGCAATGACATTTGTGAAATGTGTGCGTGCTGCACGCCGTTCTCGCGCAAAACGCATGACTGTGTGTTCCAAATTGCCCGTAAAGATGGCCGATTTACGTCATATTGCAACCTATCTATAGGTTATCTGTAACAACCAAATTATGAAAATGTTCCTAAACTAGCTGGTCAGGTTTCTGAGAAAACACCATGTAAGGGTTTGTTTTTATCATGATAAAAAAAAATGTGCATGTTTATTTTGTACTTAATTTGATTTAAGAGGCAAAAGTGTTATACCTTTAAACCTGATGATTGGTATGAACATGGTACCATTTTGCTTTTACCCTTATGCCTTTATTTTTACCCCTGGATTTGAAAAGCACTGAGTTTACAGTGCTTATCACATTTCGGTGCAAGGATAAAAAACAAAGTCATTCATTATTCATGATGCAATAATTACATCACTTAAATATTTAAATTCAATGCGCATGTTTCATCTAAAAATAAAAACCCTGTCACGGAGACATCGTTTTGCATGCTTCAGAAGCAAACTGTTGGTGACAAGATTAAAAAACAAACAAACCTGCAGGGGAGCACAACTCTGGAAGTCCAGCCATAATTGATACAGTGGTGGATATGAGATCACTGGCCTCGTCCGACAGTCCAGCATGTTTGGCGTAGCTCTGAATGATAGCACTGGACACAGTGGGGTTGAGGGCTGGCAGCTGCCTGACCAGCAGGCACAGGCACACCTCCAGGGTGGCAAAGACCACCGAGGCTCCAGGAATTATCTCTCCGCTCTCTCCTCCCTCTTCCTGGACAGTACCATTGGACTTCGCCTCAGAGGTTTCGTCTGTTTACCGATAAGAAAAATACGAAAAAGGTGAGAATAAAATAACCATAGTTTGATGTTAGCTAATCTCTTTTATGAGGAAGATACAAAATTGTTAACTAAATTGAAGACAAGTTATTAAGTTGGTTCAAATCGCGGCCATTGATGCTGGGTTAAAAAAAAGGTTTATTTAGTAATTTAACATAAAGGGGTCCTTCACCCGGGGTAAAATTCTTGCAAGAAATAATGTTCGGAGCATCCAGTCATACTGAAAACTAATTTGGGGCCAACCTGTTGTGTTAATTTACCGAAAAGTATGGCCTGACAATTGAAGAAAATTCATAATCTTTTGAGGTAAACTTGTTTGATGATACATTTCTTGATAACTTCAGGGTTAAAAAAGCTGATGTTTACAGAAGACAAATTATTTTCAAGGGTTGGCAGCTACCTGAGCAGCAGGCAGAGCCACATCAAGGGCACAGGGATAATCTCCCTGCTCTCTTCTCCCTCTTCCTGGACAGTACCGTTGGACCTAGTAAAGTCCTCACATAACTGAGAATTCAGTGTTTGATAGTTATTCTTTCTGTCTTTCCTCACCTTTGCTCTTCCAAGTCCTAGCCAACTGTTCCTCTATAGACTGGATGACCTGCCTGACCACGGTGGTCACCAAGAGGTGTGTACTGAGAGTCTCTCTGGTCAGCAGCAGGCGATGCATGACATTCAGGAGCTCCACAGCTAGTGAGGGGTCCACGCTGAGTCGACTCCTCGGCCAGGCTGTGTCCAGGAGGGTCTGGACAGCCTGAAGGCAGTAGTGAACACTCTGAATGGGCTCGGCTGAGCGCTGGGAGGAGAGGGCTTCAACACAGACTCCTGAGAAACAGAAAGAGAAACAAATATCTGAATATTTGTGCAGAGCTTACATGCTTTGCTTTTTTAAAACAAATAATTACTTTTCAGGTGGACAATGAAAAATTTACTGGCATGGGATTTGAACCTGCAACTTACCGGTTTACGTGCCATTGCTCTACTAGTTAAGCGATCTAGCTGACCTCTGGGTTTATGCACCGGTACTCTACCAACTTAGCTATCAAGCCCTATCCGTTGGTAGAGCACTTACAAAAACATCCACAGGTCGCAGGTTTAAATCCCGTTCTACACAATCTTTTGTTGTTAATCCCAAAATTGATTCATAATTACCCAGTCATATATTACCCAGTCATATAAAAGTTCCAAGCAGATGAAATAGTGTTTACTCAAGTTCAAAGGCTTGGCTGTGACTGTGAATGTTGGCATAGGCTTACTGTTTTGTTTAAGCTTTCCAAAACTAATAAAAGCTGTGCTTCAAAGAATGAACAACGTCCTTCCGCAATCTTCAAATGCCTTCTTTTTTTGTCATTTCAGAAATGCATGAAAAAGGCAAGATCTTTCACAATGACTTTTCTTCTTCTGTATTGCAAAAAACGAGCTTTCATAACACGCATTATCACCATGGTGAACTGAACAAATTCATACTCAATTTGATGCACATTTAGTTCATTTTGGAACTACAACTTATCTTAATGTTGCTACTGTAAACCTCCCTTGATGGAGAGACCACCATTAGAAACAAGATCCTCACCTAGAATGAGATGGAAATAATCTTCCTTGAGGGTCTCAGAGCTCTTCCCCTGTGGAGCACTGAGTCGTGTACCCATCCCTGGAAGCACTGGTCCGCTGCCTGCAAGATTCCCAAAACTACCATCCAAGTTCTTTTCCACTGTCTCAAAACCGCCGTTGTTCAGCCACAGGGCGGCAGCATACACAATGGGCGACCACGCCTTCTGGTAGTGCGGCCTCGTAGTTGAGATTGCGTCCGAGTTGTAGAATGCACCGCCCTCCTGCGGGAGCTGGCTGGCGAAGTCCGAAGGTAAGGCCAGGAGGGCATGATCGCGGAGAGCGGCCAGCCAGTACTTGCTCAGGGAGACCAGTTCCGGTTGGACGAGGTTGAGGAGGCTGTCTGCAGAGCGGTCATCCTGGTAACCCTCTCGATCACTGATCTGCTCCGGTGGGTTTAGATGCTGCCTCATCGCAACAATGTAAACCTGTAATGAATTATCAATCACTTCATTAGAACAGTATATTTATACCAATTTGATGAGCGTATTATTAATTTCCGTATAAAAGAAACATAATTCATCCACCAGATAAACGCTGTATTTGCTTGCCGTTTTTGCAGAGTGTTTGGTGAGCAACATGTTGGTCAAGCCTCGTAACTTCCTTAGTTCTGGTCAAAAGCTGTCCCACATCCATCAAAAACTCCATACCAAGTCATCACAACACACAAATGTTTGAATGTACACCATCCAAGGTGGCACGTCAGAGGTTAAGAGCACCGGACTCAAGCTCTGGTGTTTCTGATCAGCAGAGTGTGGGTTCAAGTTCCAATAGTGGCACTTGTGTCCTTGAGCAAAATACAATACCATAATTGTTTTGTCCTTTGGATGGGACATTAAGCTGTAGGTCCTGTGGACTAGGATTGGTAGAGCACATAAAGAGCCCAGAACACTTATCATGGAAGAGTAGGGGTTAACTCCAGTGCTTCTAGTTCACATAGCAAGCAACCTTGCTTACAGGTTTCCTCAGGCTTGCCAGCTGCAGTGATTAAGTTCACTTATGAGGCATCCTTGGTTTCATTACCAGAAATACATAAAAATAATAATAATAACGTGCACCTAGAAAAAAGGTTAGTGGTCATCCTGCCGTCGATTTCACCAAACTCTTCCTAACTTAGGATTAATCTTAGGACTTAGGACAAGTCCCAGCCTTGCACTGTAACATGTAAACCTTAAGATTAATCCTAAGTTAGGACTAGTTACTCGTCCTAACTTGAGATAGGATTAATCCTAGCGTTTCGTGAAATCGGCTGCTGCATCCTCAAAAGACCAGAGGAATGAGACTGAACCAGTTGCTCTCTGACTCCAATGCTGTGGTTATCTGCCATCAATGCAATGGGTCATGAAGAATTTATGTGCTTATAGTTGACTGTATTACCATAACCTTAGTACACAGATTGTCTCACTAATAAAGTTGTCAAAGTTTGCATGTATTTTGTATTAACCCACCTCAGCCCATGCCTTGATGACAGCAAGCTTCTCCATAGTAGAAGCGCTTTCACTGTAGAGCTGTGCGGGGGCGCCCTTGCCGACCTGCAGCTTGGCCAGTGATGATACCAGCAGCTGGTGGACTCGGCGTAGGTCGTTCAGATCATGTGCAACCCCACTGCCAATCCATGCACTTGAAACCTGTTAAGAAAGTCAAACAAACTTTACTTAAAATTTAGGTCAGTTGAAAGTCTTAAAGAGAACCAATTTTCCCTCCATCCTTTTATTTTGCCCTCCTCATCAAAAAGTGGAAAATTTTGGAGTTCCCCAATTCCAACAAGGAAGTTAATATCTCAACTCCAACTGAGGGATGGTAGGAATGTAGAGAGAGCCTATTGCAAAGTTATCCCCTGCCCCCACACCATGCAGATGTGCTTGGCTCACTGATATGACGGTCATGTCTCACAGGGCAATTTACAGGCAACCAGTTCCAGGCAATCTCCAAGAGGAAAATTCATCCGCATTTCAGTTTTCTCAATATTTTCATGGTGAGTTAAAGATAATGCCTCTTTTGTGCCCAAAGTGGTCCATTTGCATGCAGTGCACTTGGTTGCCTCCAAATTGCCTGTAAAAAATTGCCCTGTGTGAGACATGGGCCCAATTTCATAAAGCTGTGAAGCAGAAAATGTTGCTCAGCAAATTTCTTTACTTAGCAAGAAATGAGCAGGGTACCAGTGGCAACGATGTAAACTTTATGGAGTGTTGGTTGGTGACCTGTTTCTGCTAAGAAAGATTTTCTTGTTTTTGTGCTTACAGGCTTTATGAAATTGGGCCCTGGCCTTTTTAAGTACTTTGATTATACTTGTACATGGTTGAAAATAGTACATTGCTCTAATATAACCTGAACAAAATTTCAAGTAAGTCAAGCCAACTCAAATGTACAAAACGGACAAACAATTTTCAGGCTCAAAGGAGAGAAGGATATAAGATCACATTCCCTGCATGGTTTATTTGAAGCAGTTGGTCCCAATCATGTGCCAGCTGCAGAAATTATGCAGATCAATGAAGGATTTTCACTGCCAGCTGCTGATTCAGAATGGTCAATTTGAAAGCTTACCTGGCAAGCCATGGCTGTGACATCAGAGGGAGTATCTGGTGAGAAGGCTGGTCTTAGAGCTGCACCCACCTGCAAGTACCAAAGTAGACAAAATGTAACAGTGGGTTCAAATTTGGTCAGGTCCAGTTTCTTTTAACAAAATATAAACACCTTCTAGAATCATTTTTTTGTACTTTGCTATTCTGTATGTTTCTTGGACTAGGCATGTGTTTCTTGCTTGTTGTTCATGTTTCGGTTCTCTAGTTCTTCATTTAGCCTTGTATTGTTTTGTATTTGTATTGTTGTGGTCGACTTAATGACAATAACACTACAATAACTTCCTTCACATTTGAGTAGATATGTCATTACTGCACTCATACAAAACGTGCAAATCATATTTTTATTTTTATCCCCTCAAAGATTTGTCCTTTCAAATAATTTTGAATTTGAAGTGCATTTTCTATTCCTCCCATACCAATGTCACCTAGTCTGGTTCTTTGTAATGTCTTTGTGGTACTGCCATAACATACAAAAGGAATATGACCATGATGGTGACAGCAAGATTCGAGTTTTGAAGTGATTTGAAATATGCCATTCAGCAGTAAGATTGGGTTGTTATTAAGATAGGCCATGTCTGCATTGGTGGCTACAGCTACGCCTACAGCTGGATCGTCGCTTCATCATGCATTAAAGTAAAGGGCGACCTTAGAAACACTCTCAGCAAAAGTCAGAGCCGTAGCTCTAGCCACCAGTTCGGATACGGCCGTATACTCCTAAACTATTTCACCCACCTGAGCCTGGTACTGCTCCATGATGAAGTGACCAGGAAACTCTGGCTCTGGGACCCGGGCAAACTTATTGATGATGTCTTGGAGGAGTAAGAGGCCAGCATTACGGAGCTGGGTGCTCTCTGACGTCGCAGCGATGAATGCCGTCCGGACCAAGTCTGATAAATGCAGGACCAGGTAGTTGTCTGTTGAGGAAGGAACAAGGCTTATCATTTCTGCAAAATCTCTTTTGACCAGGAGGTTAAATTTCCAGACACATGTTATGCAGATTCATCTACATTTAAGGGTAAATTGCCTCTTTAAATGGATAAAAAGATTCCAGCTCAACCTCTAGACCCTTTCCCCATGAAAAGAAAAAACTTCAGAAGCGGTGACTTTTAGACACCAGGTGCAGCAGACACACTGCTTAATCTTTCTTTGTTGTGGCTATTCTGCACATGCGCATATTTTCAGGGAAAAAGAATTTCCTTGGCAGTCTGCTGCCATTCAAAATCTGCCACTCTAAATCTCTCCCAATAAATACAGACCGCAACACATTGTACTCTGTAGAATAACAGAAGCCACAATTCAAGCAAAATTGACTGAATTGGCAGTTATGTAATCTGTGTCATTCTATTCAGAGCTGGTTAGCTTTAATAACTCAAAATGTTGCATAAATTGTGTGTGTACTCGAGATGTTTTATGTGGTTCAGTTAATTAACATGCAGTTTGTGATAGTGATAGGTGTCACACAGTTACTAACTTCAACTGTCTGTTACATATTGCTCAATAGTTTCAGTAGATTTTAGAAAAAAGATTGAATACCAAGCTTCATAACTGCTCATTCCCGTTCAGTGATGTTCAGCCGTAATTAATGGTCTGTTATCACATCTGGTTATTTTTGAGACCGCAGCTGTGAACTCACCTTGTGATGTTTTATTTCTCATTTCTCGCGCCAGGGCCAGGTCAAAGTGCACCGTATTCCCATCACACACCTGGATAACACGACGCACACTCTCAGCTGCAAAGACCCTCGTTGGCCACCTGGGTGCCACTATTAAGAAAGGACAGACGGAAACATGAGATCATCTGAACAATTTTAAAACTGCTTCTGAAGAATCAACAGAAAGTAAATCAACATGCAAAACCCTGAACAAGCTTTTTATGTACAAAGCATATTTCAATTTTAAAAACATCGCTGAAACTAAGAAGTTACAACTTCAGGAAAAGAGTCTTAAATTGTTATCAACAAAAAAGAAGAAAACAAATTAGACATTTCATTGATTGTCATAACTTGTCATATAATAATAACTGGTTCTCATATAGCAATCATATTCTAGTAGCTAGATCAAGATGCTCTACAGCATTATTCTCCCTGCTCATTGGGCATACTTGGAACATTCATCAAACATTCTCAACTCCCTGGGGAGCATGCAAGCTGCTTCAAAATTAGCACTACGATGTTAATACAACACACTACTGTCTCAGCCCTGTCAGATTCCCATTTATACACCTGGGTTTAAGAGAAGAAAGTATGGTTAAGTACCTTGCTCAGGGACATGCTTTCTTTACAGGCAAGATGGCTTATGATGAGAAAAAAATCAACAGGTTTTTTTTTTCTTCCTGTCAATGGTGTGACATAGCAAATATTTACAAAACTTGAAAAATATGATAGCTTATCAACTGGGCCCAACTTCATAGAGCTGCGTAAGCACAAAAAGTAGCTAAGCACAAAAAAATTATGCCTACCAGAATACGGTTACCAGCTAATATCCAGGGTCACATGTACAATCTGTGACTGGTATCCTGCCTTTTTTGCTTAGCAGAAAGTCTTTAAGCGCTGTATTCTGCTTAAGCAGCTCTGTGAAATTGAGCGCCATTTTGGAAGGATTCACTGACTCTATATCTACACATAAGTGACACCAGTTCTTCACATTCTCAAAAAGATTTTGAACGAGAATCTGTTTGACCAAGCATGTGACTTCCGTTTGAGAAAAGCAAGAAGAGTTCAATCATCGCACAATTCGAGAAGTTTTTACCTGGAGGATGAGTGTTGACTTTCTCTCCCGTCTTGAACTTTGCAGAATCATCGATTTCTGGATCATCGTCTTTTTCATCTTTGTCATCCGAGCCAATGGGAGCAACTTCCTGGGTTGGGGTACCTGTTCCTCCATCTGAACGTAACAAGAACAAATACAAAATATTGCAGAGGAGTAAAAAATTAGAATAACTTTTAAAAAGGGGGCTAAATTAGAATAAGTTAAGAAAAGGGGAACAAATAAAAATAATGAGGGTTCAAATAAAAATAGTTAAGAAGCCATTTCACAAAGCACTAAGATTCATCTTAAGATGAGTTGCTAATACCACCATAGTGATTTGCATTGTGACATCACACTTTGCTTAGCAATTAAGATTGGTACACATTTTAAGATCACTCTTAGCTTTTTGTGAAATCCAGCCCGTGGGATGTGGCTGACACACTGTATAAATCAGCAAACAGGCCCCCTGATGAGAGATAGTGGCTTGCAGGGACTCACCTTTTGTTGCCGACAGGACTGTCTTGCACAGCGTAAGCCATCTAGCTAGATCCTTCCCCGATAACTCATGCAGCATACTAATCAAGGTATCATGAATGTCTGACAACAGTCGCTGATCAGTCTCCTTATCTAACATGCTGAACAGTACTCCTTGTAAGCCAGTCTCTATCAAAACAACACAAACACATTCCAAAGATGAAACAGCATTCATTTTTATTACAGAAAAAAATTTCAAAAATCCTCTTGTTTTTAAGATCAAATGAATAAAACAACTCTTAAGAAAAAATGTTATATCAATGAGGGCATACACAGATTGAGAGAACAGCATTATATGTCTTTCTGGTTAAAAAAGTTGTGAAGAGTGAGCTCAGCGAAATAAGGTTATCATTTTCAAAGAAAATCCCGTTTTAAAGAAACAATCCATAACACAACTCTGAGAAAAACTGTACATCGATGAGGGCATATGTAGAACTGTAGCGTTATGGACCTTAAGGACCAAAGAGGATGTATGAGGTTAAGTGAGGACTATGTTAAGATTGTTATGCCTTACCCTATGCTAAGAGTGAATGCTGGATTGAGAATAGAGTACCTAATCCATCAAAACACACAGTAACTTATCAAACAAATGTTAGAAATCTGATAAGATTTAAATGCCTGGTCTCGTTCTGTAAGGGGAGGATTTGAGGGTGACAGTGACAAATGCATCCAATCTACACAGTAGCTTAAAAAGAATTGGTGGTGCCGAGGAGTAGTGATACCTACCGGTGATGACAATTCCATCCGATGAATTTGTATCTCTGGGTTCTTTGGCCAGACTCTTGGCGTATTCACACACCTCCTTCGCTTCACGTTGAGAGAGTTGCCTCAAGCAGGCCACGGCAGCCCGGCGTAGCAGTAAATGCTGGCTACCCAATGATGTCTGGAGGTCAAATCAATTCACACCATCAATCTCATGTAAAGTATTCATTTCACGTTTTTAGATCAATGTATGAAGTACATTCTTATTAATCTCATCTAATGATCCAACATTGAGTTATGAAAAAGTCGAAAACTTATTTTTTTGATAACTCAAAAATCAATGGTTTGCTTTTTTCTCAAGATTTATCAGCAAGAGACGACTTACACAGAGGTGGGGTACCAGGCTGGACAAGTTGACGTGTCTGGGAGCAAACATGTGTAGCTGCTGCAGGCACGCTATGGCCTCCGAGCCAACCAAAGAGTCTGGGTGATCCTGCATGATGGCGCAGGCTACCAGGCATGATGTCCTTGCAGTCGCTAGATTACCCTTGTTACCTGTTTATATAAAAGAAAATAATTTGAGTAAAAATGCATAACCTATGGGAAGGTCAATGTGCAAACTGGTTGCACACACACACAAATTTTGCTTGTTCTGGCAATTTGTGTGTAATCTTACATTAACACTCAAACAACCCCAATCAGCTAATTCTTATGACCAAAATCTAGATTTTCAATAAGATTTTGAGTCCCTCAGAAATTAAGTCGAGTGCTCAATACTATTTTGCAGGAATCCAAAAGAAAAACTAGCCCAGGGCATTTCCTATGGGCTTCTGATATTCTCGTTCAGCCAGTCTGTGTAAAGTGGGTGTGATAACAATAATAATTGTTTCTTTTACCCTGCAGTTCGGGTCCCAGTGTTGTGATGAGCGCTGCCAGGCAGCGGCCGAGACACTGGTGCACCTCAACATTGGACGGTGGTACACTCAGCAGCAAGGTGAGTACCAGGGACAGTGTTGGCTCCACGTAGGAGCGGAACATTGGCCCGCCGGAATCTGCTATAAGAGCCAGGGCATGTAATGCCCACATCTAGAAAGATCCAAAGTGAAGTCATGAAAACTATGTTAGAAAGCAAAGACAAGGTGAAGAAACAGTTATTGAAACTATAGTGCCAAACCTTATTGTTATCTGGAACAAAGAATTGGGGGGGGGGTAAATCTGCATTAACACTATGTAATAAATCTAAAGTGAGTGGTGCTGGCTACAAATTTCTTCAGAACTGGTTTAGATATTTACTGCAAACACACAGCATAACCAGAGTAGCATTTTCATTTACCTGTACTGTGGGTGAGGTTGAGTCCTGGGCCAGGGCTAGCAGGATGCTCACACTGGTATTAAGGTGCTGACCTGCCCCCATGCCACCAACGTATCTGTGAAGACATCCTAAGGCCAAGGAGTTACCTGAAAAATAAAATACATGGACAGACAAGATTAACAATACTATAATTCCCGAATAACAAAACAGCCAGGAAAGATTGCAGGTGTACAGACCTTAGATATTGCCTCACACCCCAAGACCACCCTGCCCATGGGGACAGTAATCCACGCTGAACCAAAACCCTGACAAATCAATTCAAACTCACATGTACTTCCATACCAAATAAAGAAAAGTAAACAATGCAAGGATAGACGATTAGATATAAACTAATCAACACCAAAAGTACACAGAGAAAGAAATTAAGTATTTTCCTTTGAGCCGGGGCTTGGTGTGTTGCCCGATAAGGGTTGTGCATCTACATTTATTTTCCTAAACGGTTAAACGGAACATGTAACTTCCTTTTAACCGTTTCTACCCATTCCAATCTGAACTTTGAGCCAACCTGTGCAAGGAGCAGATGTCAACACACTTTACAGGATCGATCAGGATTAAAAACAGAACATCGTACCCAACAACCGTAACTTCTTGATCATTTATGAAAATACACTTGTGATTTTAACAGCATTTTATTGCAACAGTAAGCACCAAAAAAAATACAAACCAGTACACAGCTTTGTGAAATGGGCCGTAATGATAACACACCTGTTCTTGAGACAGCATCCCTGGCCGTCTTGAGTCTGTCAAAGCACATCTGAGCCGTCTGAGCGATGAAGGTGTTGTCTCCGCCCATCTGGGCCATCCTCCCCAACGCCTCACCGGCGGCACAACGAAGGATGGGGTTGGCATTGGTCAGAGCATTCTGAGGAGAGAATGATGAATCTTCATGAGGTGCAATTTACAGCTAATGATAAATATCTGATTGGCATTAATTGAGGCATAATGAATCATCATAAAATTAAATTTACAGCATAAACTTAACTCCTTCAGTGCCAAAGTCGAGCATGTATAATCTATTTTATGTATTCCAAAAGCGCCATTGGGATGTACCAAGGCAACACAACTCAGCAAGATATATTTTGTTTGGTGAGACAGAATTTAAAAAAAAAAATTACATACAGAATTTCGAAAAAACATCAAAAAGTTTGGCATTTTAGGTTAAAAACGCACCAAAAAAAAGCGGGCATTGAATGAGTTAAATGAGGCCGGACTAACTGGGTCATAATGAGGAGAGTATCAGGAATATTCATAAAATGTATTCAACATGTCTCACATGGCTTTGACATAATGAATACTCATAGAATGTAAACTATTCTGCAATGATTGGGGCATTCTGAGGAGAGTATTATGAATATTCAATAACTCCTTATGTTTGACAGTTCCCCTTACCATGATGAGGCTGTTGGCCGCTGCCCTAACACCACTGTTCTTCAGCCGACGCTTATTCTCTGCCAAGCCCTGATGATTTCACATTTTAAAAAAAATCGTTTGATTGAAAAGAAATGCAGAAACTTCAACATATTCCAATAATAAAATTCCCTCACCATAAATTGTATTTGGTGATGACAGAACTTCATGAGGAAGTTAGTTGGCTAACAAGTACTTGTACAACACTGAAAGCGTTCAGAATTTCTAAACACTTTTTTGATCATTTAAAAAATATCATGAAGTTACGGACAGTGTATCTTCACTTAACAGCCCACGCCTTGATTTAAAAAAAAAAAAAAACTAAAGTTTATTGTAAGATGAGTTGTCAATATTGCCATAATAGTGGACACATCACACTTTGCTAAGATTGATACACAGCTTAAGATCAATCTAAGCTCATTTTGAAATTGGCCCCAGGTTTAATACATTGTTGTTGCATTGTGTAAATCATTTTACTGGACTTTTGCTGCCCCTGACTTACTTTAAATTGAGTAAATGAGGTCACATTTGGGCTATCTTGTATTTGCAGCAGCACCTTCTAGTAAATTCTGGACAACGTTGGTAATTGTCAAAGACCAGTATCAGTACTTTATGTAAACCAACATATACATGAAATAACAAACCTGGGAAAATTTAAGTTCAATTGGTCATCACAGTCATGAAAACATATTTCAAACATTGAGTTGTTTTGGACAAGTATATAAGATTTGGTTCACAAAAATAAAGCAAGAAATAAACATTGTTAATCAAGAACCATACAGGTACTCACTTTGAGAGCACTCAGCACAGCTGTGAAGACGTTAATCTGAACGGCTTGCTGTCTAGCAGACTTAGCTTGCCTGATGCACTCCTTGAAATGCTCCAAGATCTTCAGTCGGTGCTTGTCAGCAACATGGGGTATGACCACACCAAAGAGGGCGACAGATGCATCGATTACGGCAACTCCTAAGGGCAGGGGGCCAGGTGTGTCTTCTCCCTATAAGGCAAGAGGGAAATTACCAGGAGTTGAAAACAATATCAGGAACATTAACGATGAGAGGCATTTATTAGGCACTTTCAAAGTGAGTGTTGAAGCATTGTATACTATTACTGCAACTGTTCATTAAAACCAAAGGCATTCCTGAAACAATCTAACTCCTTAGTAATATGCAGCCCCAGCAGCCAAATCAGCAAACTATTCGCTAACCAACCACAAATACAATCTCTACACTTCACGGCTACCATTTTACTGCTGGGTGTTGAAAATCATGTTAGTTAAGTGCCTTGCTCAAGGACTTACGTACAGTGACCAGGTTCAAAACCATACTGATAAATCAGCCACTAGAACTTAAGTTTGGCGCACCCCAGCACTTTGCTACGACCCGTTAAAGAACATAGACTTGTTGGGCTGTAGAATCAACCAACCCTGTCATTGAAGATTACCTCTGTACAATCCCTACTATTTAATCAGGCTTCCCACTGAAAAATTAATACCACAATAGAACGTCAAACTCACCCTGACAGTCTTCCAGTACAGCGATGATGGATCGTGTTCCAGGGCCCCAGACCCCGAGGCGCTGTTTGCCTGCAGCTGTAGCTCTACTGATTTGTGATCGGTCTCCGTGATCCAGCTCTGTAAGATGATGGAGTCATTCTCATGGCACAGGGACCTCATGAGGGAGGTGGTGGTGTTAGCTGCATTGTCTGTCAGTGTGAACTCGGCCACAAGCTCCCTCAGTAGAGCTGTGAAGCTACCTGTGGAAATCAGAGTGGGGAGGGGAAGGAAATTAAGTCACATTCTGTGGTTTATTACTTGATATTTGAAATAAACATCGCAACCCCCTTAAGGTGATCCCTCTGCTGCCGCTTCCCAGATTGTATCATAAACTTGGGTGTGGTCCCTGGCTATGCAGCAGTTACAGGTTGAATGGCTTCTGACTGGCACCCCCGAACACAGATATTTAAAAAATAGGGAGACCACCAACATATGGCTGTATAGCTCAGTTGGAAGAGCACCAGCAAGTTAATCCAAAATCAGGTTCAAGTCCTGCTCTAGTTAAGTTTTCTTAAAAAGAAGAACATTTTCACTGAGGGTAAAAATTTCACTGTCGGATCTCAGCAAGGCAGTGAACATACTCGAAGGAATCGTAAGGAAAAAAAAGAAATAAGAAGCTATGCTAACAGTGGATATTGTTAAAGTTACAATTAGACCACTACATGTACACCTTACTTCAAAATTGCAAACAGCATTAGTCATTCTCACTTTGGACATAGATAATAACAAAACAGGGAGACTGCCACCATGCACGTGAGGCTAGATAGCTCAATTGGTAGAGCGCCAGCATGTTAATCCGGAGGTCGCTGGTTCAAGTCCTCTCTAGAAATTTTGTCTTTGTTCAACCCCAAATTACTTCAAAAAAAGGGTTAAAGTTTTGGGAAATCACGAGGGCAATGCCAAGGGTTACTCCTGTTATGTGGATATATTACCTTCATATGATGTTGGGGGCAGTAGTCTCAACACTTCATACAGTCGCAATCTAACCATTGCTGCACTGGCTTTCAGATGGGCACCGCAGGATTTAATGACTGTGTGAATCCTATAGAAAGTACAGAGCAGGTACATAAATCATTACGATAATACTTCACAGCCAAAAAAAGCTTGTGAAAATGTTAAACCAGTACCCTATAATAACAATCTGTACTTACTCTGCCAGCATAGACATAGCACATTCTAGCGGTGTTAAGCATCTCCGGATGACGTCATCGGTGACCAGGTCAGGACAGTGAGTAATAAAACTCTGCATTGCTGATAAATACAACACAACAAATTGAATCAAACATAACTCTCTGTCAAGATCAACCTTTAAAAAATGTCATCAGCATTTGAAGTCTGCTTTGGTATCCTACCAAATACAGTGGCCAATTTCATTGAACTGCTTTAGCAGAAAATACTCCTTAACACATTTCTGCTCAGCACACTGAGGTTTGAATTACACTGCAATTCTGACCTAAAGACTGGTACCGCAACGTATATAAAACCATTTATAAGAGGTCTCTACTGAATGCTGTTCTAATTTCCAATTCATTTGCCATTATGGTCATAGCTGACATTCCCCCCAATTTCTTTCACTTGTCATACACATATAAATATCTGTATTTCTTTTGTCTTCAGATATTTTTTTCTGGAAAACACTATGTTCAAAAAATCGACATAGTCAGCCATGTCTGGGCAAATAGTGATAATTACACAGTAGGATATTGTTTCTCACACAAAATGAATAGACCAACACAATCAAAAGAATAGGGCTTAATAAGAAGAGATCTATACTCACCACACAGTGCACCAGCCCGCCCCTCTAATGTGACCTGCCAGGTGAAGGCGTCCCCTCTTGCCTTCTCAGACTCTAGCTCTTTGGATGATCTCGGGAATGCATTACGCCACAACAGCAGTAGCCTGGGTAAGTGGTTTTTGACTACTGGTGAACCTGAGAGAGATGGAGAACACACATAAGCCAGGCTGTGTAAGTCCTTCATGTATTGAACGGTTAAAGAACTGCTAAACATACAATCTCGCTAAGCATATGCCGTTATGCAAATTCTGTAACCAGCCGAAAACGCAATGTATTGTATAGTTTAGGTGACAGGTTCCCCAATTTCTAAAAAAAACTTAGCAAGTAAGGTTTCTTGTTATCTGCTCTCTGAAATCAAGCCTCGAAGATTGGCCAGACTCCATGAAAGAGAGCCAATAACTAGGCTTTGTCCAAAATTATTGCTTCAGCAGTGGCTAGGGCCGGAATGCCTAAAAGTCCTGTTCTTCAATGTCCTGTTCTTCAATTGCAGCCAGTGGCCGTTGCCATGGCTGAAGTATAATAATCACTTCGTGGGAGAAGTGGTTTTCTGAGAAGCACCAGTGGTGAAATCAATCTGTTTCAAATGGTGTGCACTGAAATTTTCTTTAATTGAAACAACACCCCAGGCAAGTAATCAACTGCTACTGCGCCAGCTGCTAATTCCAAAAATCAATTGTTATTCATTTTTGAAGTAGTTAGGTTTTCTTACCTAATGTCATAACAGCCCCCAGAATAAGCCAACTGGCTTGGGTTCTATGCAGGGACATGCGACTGTTCTGTGAGGCCGTTCGTAATAAGTCCTCTGCTATGCTGAAAATAGCCTGTCAAGAAATGATAGACAGAAAAAAAGAAAAAAAGCATGATCACTCTCTACAATGAACTGCATGCTGTTTAATTGGACCAAATTGTAACAAACTTAAGTTTAAAATCTGGAAAGAGGAACCCAAGAAATGAATTATTCCCTAATAAAGATTTCCGCCTTTCTGAATTAATTAAACAGTAACCAACAAAGTAAGGAGGAGATCTTACAAAAAGTTTGGAAGGGGTTAAATAGACTGCTCATTTTTAGTTTCAGTTTTGTCCTATACGGGTGTAGGGCAAAGCACTTTAGTGCTTCCTCAGGAAACATTATACACATATGGAGTTGCAATGAGGTCACTAGTGCACATCTATGCACCCCCCGAGGGACTGCGAGTGACTAGAAGAGGGTCTTATTTCTTGAGGTCGAAGGCTGAGGGAAATATGACCCTTGTCTGGTCTCTCACAGGCCCAAGGGAAAATAAACACGCTCTAGTGACTGAATTATGCCACTCCATATGCGTTTTATAACACACCTCAGTCAAAAAAATACAAATAAATACAATAAAATAAATTTCGTTTTTAATTCAACAATTAACTCATTCAACCATTTGTTCTTAAACAATTGAAGGAAAGCTTTTAAATTCTCTAGAGTCAGTATTTAAGTTTACTGTTCACATCATGAGGGGGCGCTGTAACAAGTAAAAATTTGTTTTTTTTAGTAAATTGCTCGATCAGGAACTATCTAGTTCCCTCAAATTAGGCACGCAAAATGTCTAGTTCATGATGGCGCAAATTTCATGTACTAGCCCATATTATGGAGCCATACATGACCGTGTTTCAGCCAACCAGAATACAGAACTAGAAAGAGTTGAAAATCACTTTATTTCCCAATGAAAAATAACCACAACTTGAGAAGGTTAAGTCATCTGGTTGTGTGTTATAAGTTAGTAATTATTTCGAAAATATAGAGTACAAAAATGAGCAATTTACAAGATACTCTTATAAAATATCTGCGTTTTATGAGAGCTCACCTTTCCCTTAGCATGGGGTATCCCCAAGGGGCAGTCCCTCACCCCTCCCAGCAAAGCAGCGATGGTGAAGCTGTAGCCAGACACAGCCTCCGGTGAACTCTTCAGGTTGCTCAGTCTGTCCGTGCAGCGATCCAGGAGGGGTGTCATCTGGGACGGGAGGGCCACGGCGATGCAGCGCAGGCACCAGGCTGCTGCTAGACGGGCTGCTGGGCTCGGATGGAGCAGGACGCTGGCTACGGTGTCACACATATCTGAAGTGAAAATTCAAGAGGGGGGGTTGGAGTACCTTGTCTATTGTAAGTACATATCGTAACGATCTACAGAAGCATTTGCGAACTGTTGAAGTCTCGAAATAATTCATGCTAAAGCAGATGGGGGGAGGTTAAATGATATTTAGGCTCAGGTAATCCACTTCAACTTAATCTAAAAATGATCTCAATATAGTAAAGTGTACTACAGATATTGACAATGAAATTCCAGCAAGTCTAAAATTTGGTCTTCTTCAAAGCCTGTTGACACTGTACTCATATTTTAGATTAGACCATATTTGTGCTCATTTTGTGACCACA
>CM021526.1:20477036-20492385 GCA_010994315.2 Pisaster ochraceus | reverse complement strand
ATTTTAAACTCTTTCATAATGAAACAAGATGCATCAGACAGCGAAAACAAATGAGTCTGTACAAAAAATGTACATCCCAGAGAGAAATGTTTGCATCGGTTGAAAGGTCAAACTCAATGCTCTTTTGATTGAATATCATCAAAGTTCAGGAATGAACTGAAAATTCTTTGTAGAAAAATGTACAGACCATACATGTATATTTGAAATGTGATGTCATCGAACGTTTGTGGATTTAAAAACAAATTTGAACTTGAAAGGTATTAAACACAGTGCATTTTGTAAATGTGAGGATAGTGACCATGGTGACCAGGATAGAAAAATTGACCAGAGTGGGATTTTAACCAACGACCCGAATTAATGTGCCTAAACTCTACCAATTGAGCTAACTACATGTACATTGTAGCGCTCTGTTGGCAGTCTCCCTATTTTGTCAGGCATCACAGCCAAGTTTACCCCAAAAAACATGGGAAGCGGCAGCAAAGGGATCACATAAGGGGATGTGACTTCTTTTTATAAAATATGAGGAAACGGTTTATCTGCAAAGACAAATGTAAAGTGTACAAGATTCACATGTGTGGTAACAACGACAGATGAACAAGCAAGAACGATCATTTCAAACACAAATCTTTCCAGATGAATAAAGAAAAGAAAACTTACAGTATTTTCAGAGGGCAGTTTATCCCAGAGTTAGGTACATAGGAGCTCTACCAAATATTTATTTACATGTGTTACTTTGAAGTTAAACAAACAAGTTAACAAAAGATGAAATCACAAGGTACAATAATCATTTAAAACAAAAATGATCTTGCTTCACATTTAAGTGAGAAACAAAAACTATTCCTTGAGTGTCCAGTATATCCCAAGAACCCATTTTTTTTTTACGTACAAAGGTACAGGTTTTAAACATCATCTCCCAGGATGGAGTTTACGATTCACAATCAACAAAACCCTGTATAATGTTGAGGTCCTGCCAACCGAAGAGCGAGAGAGAAAAACCTGCGATAATCAGGCAGTCTCAGAGGAACAAGCTGACTCAGTGTTCCACCCTTGAGATTGAACACACAGCTCACGCTACCCAGTCCATGTGTTTGCACACGCCAAAGCTGAGGTTGTTTTGATATAATCGATCCACAAAGTGGTTGGACGGGAGGAAAATCACGAACAAGCCCACTTTTGAAATTTTATTTCTCGAGAGTTCAATACTGTGCGATGGGGGAGGGCCGTGGTTTAGACATGATTAGTGCATGATAAAAAGACTACCACTACAAGACGGGTATGTCTAATGAGTGTGAACTTACATCATTGGTGTACATTTGAGAAATACAAGATCATTTACATACATTGTACATGTATACACAGTACAAGATCACTGTTACATTGTGTGAAAAATGTGAAGTCCATTTTGCCTAAAGTACTTTCCCTTTAGAGACATGTTGAACAAAAACCACATGTTGAGAATGAGAAAGTAGCAGGGCCTAATTTCATGGCTCTGCTTACCGTGGAATTCTGTGCTTACGACCCATAGAACTACGTGTTATACAGGAAATCAAAAGCGCATAATTCCGCGTTAAGCAGAGTCATGAAATAGGACCCAGATAAGTTTATCATGACGGCCATCCTATATTAGTACACAATACACAAAAAGCAGTTTGCAATACCTGTAGAAAATTAAATTAGGATTTAATGGCTAAATACACATGTACATATGAATGGTGGGAAAGTAACAGGTTCTACTCCTTTAAAACCTTGTCCTTGTACGATCGCCACACAATCATTGGGCAGAAATGATTGTTTATGAAACTGAATCCTGATTTCAGACAGGAACAGATTGGCAGTATTTTGGTTTCAGAAATGCGCTGGCAGCTGCAGGTAGTCTGCAGTAAGTACTTATGAACCCCGTCATGCCCATGGGAAATAAATGTAGGCCACAGTCAGAGCCTTTCAAAAGTTAATCTAACCATGTCACCTCAGGAAGTATTATTCAAATGCATCTGCACACTGGTTTGAATAGTATGCAGATTTATAGTATGCAATTTTATAGCAGAAAATTAGCCAACTGTCTTAAATTATCAGTTTCATGTAATCCAAATCTACAATAAAAACAGGAAAATAAATGCATAATAGAATCTAGTGTCATATTTTTCAAACCAGAATTAAACAAAATTGTAACAAAATAATGAATGATTTCCCATGTAAAGCATACCTACAGTAAAATGCTACACAAATCCTATCAGTTGCTACACACAAATCATTTGCTAATCGATAGCTTAGCATTCAGTGTGCTCAAACATTTGAAGTCTAAATATTTTACCAGAGATGCAAAATTACTCGACATAATCGTTCCCTGCAATACAGAAAGCAACATATAGTACAAGTACAGTGTAAATTGTACAATCATAGAGCTTCATTCCCTTTTAAAGCTTGTGTTTTTTATACAGTTATCCCATAAATCTACACTTTCTGATGACCTACCTAGCCGTTACATAGTACAAGTGCATTAAAATGGTACCCATACCCTGTACATGTACATGTACAGGTCTATCCTGGACCCCATATGGCAAAAGTACAGGTTGCCTTTTCTCCCAACGCTCTGAAAAATGTAAAAATATCGTGTGTGCGTGTGTGTGTGTGTCCGGCAGTGTTGAGATACAAGTATTAACTGACCGCATTATTAACAGCATGTTGTTTTTTAACTGAGGTGCAGTGTGTTTCCACTGACAGGGGAAAAACAAAAAATGATTCATACACACTCACCATCGTCATAAATCTGCATTTCTAAACTGGTTTGTGACGTGCGCATGTATAAGCCTGTGATCTGTTTTTATAAACACGTCATCAATCTACTGACCAATTGAGACTTGTGGTTAAATTCCATGTGTAGGAGACTTGCACATACGACATAATACAAAATGTAAACAACCTTTAGGCCTACCTCCGAAATAACAAAACTTTACACTCCGAGTTTCTTTATATTAAAACAAGGAAAATGAAAGGACAAGAAACTGTCTCCAGATAAAGACTTGAATAGAGTAAGACTGCAGGCCGAGGAGAGTCCAAAAAGCTCCCCCACCCCCCCCCCACCCCCCACCCCAAGAACTGCATGAAGTCACTGATGAACTATTAATAAAGAAGACGAAGAAGTTGCTGTGTTGAACAACCTTAGTCCACTCATTTCAGAGTCATCTCATCTTCTAATAAACAAATTACCCATTGAGAATCTTCAACTTGCAAAGCGTCAAATCCTACCACTGTACGACAGAATAAGACTAAACGGGGACAACCATAATGTTTTTTGAGTCGGTGTACATTATATGTATCTATTATATGCACTTCTCATTTTTTCTCAAAACATGACCAGACGAAATGTTCACATGTTTGCTGTATTGACCCCCTTGAACCAACATCACACGCAGCTACTCTCTGCCATGCTCACCATTTTGGGAGTCAAGTTGTATGTTAAAATGACGGCAAGGTTGTAAACGCTGTGTCGCGTAAAATGCGCACTACACTGTAACATAAACACAGGCGAAAAAATTTACTCCCACAGTAGGAGTCAACAGGTACATTTTAATATTGAAAACTCTGAATATACAAGAATGTATGTTGAACTCCTCCAAAAACCAATACCTTCACAATAAAACTGTTTTCCTGTTCAAAAGATTACAAGAGAGTATACCTGTATGCACGATAGAGGGACAAGAATTAAGTATGCAATGTGCATACCAGTAAACTCAATATTTTGTACATATCTCACTAATGTGCAAGGATGTCTGCATTTAGAAGAATTATTTATTGCATTAAACAAAATTCATAATCCTCCATTCTCCTGGCCTTGAGTTTCATGTAAGAGACCAGTAAATGCAATATGCCAGGAGTGGAATTTGATTAGGATTAGTCTAACATGGGGACATTAACTTGCATATAAATCATATGTACAGGAACATTTATTTGTAGATATATTTCTTTTTAAGTGGAAATTGTCTGGTGTTTAATCTAAGGACACTCTGTAAAACATTTCCAATGAAAGTTTCTAGTGTTTATTCGTGGAAAACAGAACAACATGAACATGCATATAATAATATGCAAATATATTGCCTGGCTGGTACAGGCGATTCAAATTCCAAACAGTTGTTTCTTCTCAAAAAATACAGATGGAATGTCAGACAGAATCATCTTGCAGACCAGTTGGTGTTTTTCAGAACACACAACAAGACAGCCTTTGATAAATGTCATCATAGAGGCTTTTCTCTTCAATGAAATAACTTGCGAGGACTGGTATTTGTTTATTTACTTGAAAGAGGCAAGTTCATTTTCATTTTGCAAATTCAGCAACTTGGTCAAGTAGACCAGGGCATTGGAGGCAACTCCATGGCCTAATTTCATAGAGCTGCATAAGCAGAAAACATAGCTAACACATTGTCAGCTAAGTTAAAATTAGCAGGAAACCAGTTACAAATGGTACATATGCCATAATATTTTGGCTGGTAACCTTTTACATAGTGGTTAGCACAATAATTCCGTGCTTAAGCAGCTTTAGGAAATTGGGCCCTGGCCAGCTTTGTTATGTTTCGCCATTTGCCTTGAGGTTTGAAATTGCAGTGAAACACACTGTATATTTAAATATGGAGGCAGGAAATTCAGACTCAAGCATGATAAACATACGCAGTACTCGGGTATGCACAAGCAGGGCCTTTGATTATGTGCATTCTAAAAGGCAGCGGAATTTCGTAGCAATGTGGCACACACGTTTAATCTGACTACCCCTTGACTGTACAATGTAGCATAGACAGACGAGTTTAATACAACTGGTATGCAAATGGACACACATACCTGTACATTGCAGAAACCAAAATGCACCCTTTGAACTTCTTTTGTTTATACAAACGGTTTTTATGGGGGACATGTTGGAGATCAAAACATTAAAGCCGTAGGGAGTGTTTACCACTGTCACATCATTACCACCGTCATGTCATCACCGCATTTGGGGTGGGGTGGGGAGGGGGTGACAGCTTTTAAATCTTAGAATTTAAGAGGGTCTCCACGGTCAATTTCAGTTTTCTGATGCACTTATTTTCCAATACATCGAGTCCTCATGAAAGTAGGGAAAAAATTACAAGTCTTCACGTTAAAATCACCCTCCCGTTAAAATGAGTTAAAATGTCATTTTATTAGACACTCTTTCAGAGCAAAAGTTTAAATATGACACCATCGGACATCAAAAACAAATAGGTCTTTACATTCTGAGAGGAGCTTTTTGTGCCAGTCAAAAGGTCAAATTGAATGCCATTTTGATTGAATATCATCAAAAATTTCAGAATGGACTAAAAATGGTTTGTACAAAAATGTACAGACCATATATTTCGAATGTGGCGTCATCAAACAGTTTGGGGATTTTCGACACAAATTGCACTTGAAGAGAATCAAACACATGGCATTTTTACACAAATTTAACATGAGGTTAGAAGAGACTTGTAATTTTTTACCAAGTTTTATTTGAGTGAGTGATCACAAAACTGAATTTGTCCATGGAGCCCCTTTTAAACAACTGTGTACACAACTACATGTACATGTATGTATGTTCAATACATAGTTTCAAGAAAACATTACATCTGACTGACATATATTTGCTAAGAAATATTATGGACATTGACTGGCACAATCTCTTTTTTTATGAAATTCTTGCTGGTGATATGGTTCTGCCAAGATAATTTTGTCTGTACTCTGAAAATGTGTGTACTTGGTAACCAGCTTACTGAGGTTGCACAAAGCTGCTTAAAAGCAGAAAAGGATGCTTGAACAACTTCCTGCTACGCAGGAATAAGCAAGATACCAGTCACAGATTGTACATGTAACACAGTGTTTTTGGCTGGTAACCGTAGTAAGCATGATTTTGTTGTACTCGGCTACTTTTTGTGCTTAAACAGCTCTATGAAATTGTGCCCTTGCTACAAGCCAGGCACTTGACTCTCCAGGCCAAAAGTCTTATAAGTAATTGCCATACATGTAGTTGAGATGTACGATCTTCATAGAATAAACACTTATCTAGGCATCGTTTTGACCTTACTGTGCAATGTTTGACGTCACGCACAGAATGCTTATTAAACCCCTGGTCACACCTTTTCGGGTAAATCTTCAAGAGCCATATATACAGACAGACTTTTAAAACAAAAACTGTGGACTGAAAATGATCCCCTATGTATTCCCTTGTACCCTTTCTCTATGCTTGTAACCACCCTTTCTAATAACAAAAGTGCAAAAAACCTACGCACTGTATGTGAAATTAAAGCTACGAAACACTTTAAGCGAACAAACCTCCTTAGAGAGTTCTACATGCAATGACGTCCATGTCTTTAATCAAGTTAAAAGGTGCTATCGTCAATGGACGTGGTGTCTATGCAGTTGTGTCTGCTACTGAGACATAAAGCATAATATCATTAAATGCAATTTGGCCTGCAGTTGTTCTACTCTCCTTATCTACAATTGTACTTGGAGAATCATGCTTTTATAGTTCCACCTTGGTCTGTACTGCAGCCAGGTGTTTTCACATTTGCCTACGGGTTAAGACGGGGGTTTGAATTTTTGGCGAGCCATGACCGAGGCAGACAGAATTGCTCCCTCGTCTGCAGAGAAGCTTTTCACATATTCACATTGTATGTACATCCCTGTAGTAGGCCTATATTAAATGTGGATAGTACATGTGTGTATAATGATTGAGATTCATGTGTCAATGTGACAGTATGACATCAGCACATGCAGGTATGCATGGAGTGCAGTATACAATGTATAACCAGGCTTCACTTCAATACATAGTTTCACCTCATAAAACCCTTGCTGCTGCAGTGTAACCCCTTCCCTTCCCCCTCCCCCTCCCTCCACCCCCCGCATCCACTGCCTGGGCTTAGTTTACAATGGAGATGAAACTCACAGATTGATTACTGTTCATTAAATACCAGCAATACCTGAACCCAATCATAAAGCTGCTTAAAAGCACAAAACAGAGCTAAGCACAACAACATTATGCTAACCAGAATGAGGATACCAGCCGAAATACCTTTCACCTCTCGGACCCTGGTTCGAATCCTGCTGAGGGCACTATGTGGATTGGGTTTACAATCCCCACCTGATTGCATGGGGTTTTTTTCCCTTGAAATCTTCTTGTCTTCTCTCCATTGGGTTCTTGGCTAGTAAAGTGATGAAGTTCGCCTTTCGGAGAATCCTTGTCTTCACAACCAGAATAAATAAATAAATAAATAAATAAATAAATGAATAAACCATGTGAGCTGATTCACTTTGTGCCTCTTCAGCTGTATCCTGGCAGATGATTCCATCAAATTTAACTTTCTGTTTCTTCCAAAGGAAAACCATCTGTACTCACAAGGATGATACATTGTGCATCTTTAAACAGCTACACATTCGCGCGTATGTGCACACAGCCTCCTGTCTGAAGCTCTTCCACTATGTACTCTCAGTCAAAAGCAAACAACCCTCAGAGGATGTTTTCCACTCTCTACGGGTTTGTTTGCTTAGCTCTGATTTTGGGTCACTGAATTTTGGGCTCATTCTTGTTCCATATAATCACCTTTAGGACTGTTAGTAATTCCATCGTTGTCGTCTGAAGTCACTATCCCAGTAAATTCCTGGGGAGTTGTAACCCCACTGCCACCCTATGCTCGTCCCAGACTTGATGCAATTTCCTCTCGGAAAAATTACCACTCGGGGGTGAACCTCGTTTACCCCTACTCCGAAGCAGAGGTAGAATTTTCTTGAAATGGCTGTTTGCAGTGGGTTTACCAGGGTTAGAAACTCAAATGTGAAATTATCAACCGAACTTTCCCGGGAGTCTCTCAGAAAATTTGTCAAGTATGAAAAGGATTTTAATGATTTTCATGATTTGATACGATCTGTGCATGTTACAATGTATAAATCTTGTCACGAAAACAATTTGTTACTATTGACGACAAATGTTGCCATGTGCTACATTGTGTAGGTCAGAAAGAATCATTCAGATTTTCCTGTTAAACCCATGGGTAATGTGGTATGAGTAACCATGCACTAATTAATTACCTAAATATGTAATTACACGCTTGATTGCCAGTAAATATAATGTTGATTCTTGTAATTTCAATAACAAAGTATAGGTTTGGTAATCATCCCTGCCAAAATTGATTAACTTCAATCATGTCAATCAGACAGCTCGCTGATTTTGAAGTTCATTCCAGTACAAATCCTCCAGATAAATATTTGAGTCTGAAATTAAATTGAGGAAACAGCATTTGACAACCCTCTCCAATAGACCGATTGCGCGACCAATGTATACTCATGATATCACATGACTTACAGTGGGTGCTACATGTACGTCATCGCAGCTTATGGCAAAGACGTGCAACGACTTTGCTGTGACCCATCCATACACCGAGAGTCGGCTTTGTTTTTATTTGTAGGAAATAAAAAAAACACAATTACTGTTTCATAAATTATCAGTATTCGACCACAGAGAGGTTTATTTTGAGCACTACCAGCGTTGGATGACGCTGTAGCCACCCTCGTCCTGGTATGCAACGGAGGAGTCCAACCTGGGCTATAACCAGATAACAACCCGGTCTTTTGTTTGTAATGTAAATCACTGTAGTAAAAGTAGATTATTGGAAAGGTGAGGGTTTAGCCTTGTGGAGTTTCAAATAGACAAAGGAATCATGCAGCAAAATTTTGACATTCTTGTGTTGAAAAGTGCGTGATAATGGTCGTCAGTGTAATCACAACATAGTGAACATAACGTTCCTTCCTTGTAGAATTTACAAGACTTGCTGGAACCTGTCCTTACTGGCGTTTTATAAACTATCTGCACAGTTTCAAATTTAAAACGTTTTCTTGAACAAGACCTCAGAGAAGATTTATCTCATTTGTCTTTATCAGTAATAATACTTTAATACTCAACGAAATTAAATGTTTATCAGACTCAAAGTCAACATTTTACTGTCTTAAAAAAAATATAAAGATATCAGTGAGGTATTATTATTCAAAAATATACAACCGCTGGACTTGTGCGGTCGTAAGCTTACTGGTTGGGAGTTCCAGGGACAAAATAATTCCATCTTTATTTAGAAAGTCTCTCTAACCCAATCAAGACGGACTGCGGATTGGAATTAGAGAAGGACTTTACTCCAAAAATAGATTAAAGAATAAACTATTTGACCAGATCCAGATTGAGTCTTGGGTTTTGATGACATATTGGAAATCTAAGTATCCCTGGCTTTACAAGAAAAATAATCAACGTTTGGTTTTTGGGGTGTGTTAAAAAAAAAATGATGCCATACATGTACAAGCCTTCCACACAAATTTGCATTCAATACATTCCACTCTGCCGAATAACAGTAACGTTTGTCAACTTATGCGCACATTTTGTGCCCAGGTACAGTGTAGGCACAAAATTTGCAACGTTTGCGGAGTTTGGCAAACAGTCTATAGGTGTGTTAGCATGTTTGCCGACTTTGGAAATGGACAAAAGAAGTAACAAGTCCATGCAACTTATACCAATCTGACCTAAACCTTGCCTCAAACAAATTAGATTATCTGTAGAAAAGTGTTTAAATTTACCTTGTTACATTTTACTTGTTGACATATGTCAATAGTGTATAGAAAACGGGGAAAACAATTTAAAGAGTACTTATGGCAAAACATTGCTCAATACAAGGAATACAAATTTAATGGATAATACAACATGATTGGTCCAACAAATTGAAGCAAACATGCGCACAACTTTTGAATACAGCATTATTTGGTCCAAACTGTTTTAAACGGTCATGTACATGTGTGTACATATACTGTAACAGAGTACGCTATGCTCATAAAATGAATCAAGCTGCCAAGATTTGATTCTATCCAAGGTGTCAAAGTTAGATGTTTTTCTTCGCTTATACAATTTCTTTTTCTAAAGAACTTCAAAGGCACTGAGTACAAAGTGCTCTATCAGGGGCGGATTCGGAGAATCATTGGCCTGGAGGGGGAAAGGGGGCAAAAGATTTCTTCTTTTATCATGTTTATACAACTTCTTTTTCTGACGAACTTAGAAGGCGCCGAGTACAAAGTGTTCTATCAGGGGCGGATTCGGAGAATCGTTGGCCAGAAGGGGAAAGGATGCAACAGTAGGTGGCCACTCATCTATTGTGACATCATTCATGCAGCATTGAAGCAAATTTGCCTGGAGGAGAGTGGGAGAGGGGAGAGGGTGAGGGGAGTGGGAGGGGTGACACTATCCCCTTTGCACAGACTTGGTTAATTGGTTACTGTTTACACTACTGTATCATTGATGTATGTACAGATACACTATGTACAGGTAGTAAAGGGCAGAATCAAGACGAACTGTTCAACAACCTCGATACAATAATTACATAACTAATTAATACAATATGGGATACTTGTACAGCATGTTAATCCATGCATGCCATCAACATAATGATTAATTCCAGTGCGTTTTCATGATGTCATCATGGTACTGTAAATGCATCAAGACGTACGTGTACCATACCAACTATAATCCGACCAGTACCTGTGCGCAACCCTCATTATGCATGCCACAATCAAATCCAACAATTAATTCCAATCAGTCCCAGTTCTTGCTACCATCGCTCAATGATGGTTGGGCCGCAGCGCACACAATAATGCATTCAGGATAATAATGATGAAAAGGAACGCTGGAAAACTGATCATATCAACCCCTTTGCAGAGTAAGAATCTAAACAAAACCAAAAAAACCATGAGAGAAAAAACTGATTATTTGTCCCCAGTCGGTCGTGTTTTCAAGTAAGAGACAGAGTGACCCAATTCATCATTACTGTAACACTGTGACTGCACCCCCGAGGCACAACAGGGGCGGGGGGGGGGCAGTCAGGGAGAGAGCACGAGACATGGCAGTCGTATCAGTCTTCTTTTAATTCCAGCGCCAGCAAAAACATAGTATCAGGGATCCACTGAGTCATATTATCACCTGATCAGCATACTTACACAGGCCTGGCTGGTTACCAGCAATCACGGCTCTCCGCTAGTACCAGATCGTCCTGTGGTACATTAGCACATAAACGAATGCATCTCGAGGCTTGTCTCTCAGAAGGCAATTAATTACAAGTTTGCATCATGTTCACCTGGATGGCATTTCCACTGTACTTTATCTCCCCTCCACATTGCACATGAATTTCTAACAGTATCTTATTAATGTGCGTGACTGTACAGTCAGGTATGCCGAGTGGAGAGACTGCGATTTTAAAGATAAGGTGCAATTCCATTTTAAAATGTTCTTTTAAAGGCAGGGTGTACTTTTGGGAATTACTCCACAAGTGAATGACCATAACAACTTACTTGGTAATAACTTACTTGGTAATAGAGCACTGGGGAGCTGTTGATATTATAAAACTTGGTCAGAAATGAACCCCCCCCCCTTGAATGTAGTTTAGAAAAAAGGGGTAATTTTCCACCCCAAAATTTTTATCTGAGAAAATCTCCAGGCATGAAGTCTTTCTCAGGCATCTGAAAGCACACAATTCTACGCAACAAGGGTAGGTTTTTTTCTTTCATTGTTTTCTTGCAATTTCGATGACCAATTGAGCCGAACTTTTCACAGGTTTGTTATTTTGTGCATATGTTGGGAAACACCAAATGAGGATACTGGTTCTTTGACAATTACCAAAAGTATACCCTGCCTTTAAGACAAATAATACAATCCCATCGGTGGACTAAAATAGTTTTCTGTTTGTACACTCTGCAGCATTTTCCAGAAACACTCATAGACAATTTTGATTCAAAAAGTTTGTTTGCTCTGTATGTTTTCAAAAAGCAAGTCACTGGCCTAGCCTATATAAGAAAACTTCAACAAGGGCAATGAAGATCTTGTGAAAATCTAATCAAACCCCTAACTGATTTTTTTAATATCCCTTTTTTTTCTCTGTCTTTTTTTTCAACAAATAATACTAAACATTTGGTACGGCATTATTATTTTTTTTTTTCAGGCATGAGATTTGATGAACTTTAAAATTCCTAAACAACATCTTGCAGGCCTTAGTTTTCCCTTATTCTAAATCAAGGACCTCCCGGATGGAGGTTAATAAAAAAACTCTGTACAAATCCAGATATAAAACTACTGGTTTTGAAATAATGTGGGCTGTCTCTTTTTTCTTTTGGCGGTTGCTTTACTTCTTCTACTTCTTTTCAAGAAAAATTAAAGGCTCAGGGAGATTTAGAGAAAATCCTAAAAACAAGGAAAAATCAAGAGAAATCACAAACAAGGTTTTTGTTCAGAGAAGTTCCAAGGTTTGCATTTCCAATTATTTCAGACGACTTTTCAAACATTTTTCACATAATTATACACCCATTAGTATCCTTGTCATTTGATTAAAGGATTGTAGCTCATGTGGTACGCCATAAACCGTCCATTTTGATACCTTTTTCATGCCATCTTTTTTTACTATTCAATTGCATGCCAGACCACACCTTTCACTTTACACAGCAGCACAAAACATCCTTGTAGTGAATGCCAGAATACACTCCTGTACAGTTTGTCTGTTTGTGTAGTTTTTTTCCCTCCAATCAAGGGACCAAAAGATCTACTTGGACGTGATACAGTACATGCATACAAAAGTAAGGAATAATTAAAAATTTGTGCAAAGAAATAGAATATCTTTTATTCATTGTAAGATGGAATGTTCCATTCAAATTGGCTTCGCCTTGCTGAGTGGAACATTCCATATTTCAACTCAATGGAAATATTTTCACCATTCACAAAATTAATTGTATAAATTTGAATCTCCCCTTTAAAGAGCCTTGTCTCATTTCCTAACTCAATACATGTACATTAAATTTGTCGGTGTACGTGGCGTACCTAGATTTACAATCAGACTGTGTAATTGCGTTTGCATCACGTGTAATTAGAACAAATCCCTCATCTAATTGGACAGCTACCTTATTACTGAAATGTAAATGCCGCCGACAGCCCCCAAAAAAGGAAAAAACATAAAAACGTGTCATATGAAAAACTAATCAAACGTAAATCAACAGAAAAAAATGCTGGTGATTCCTTCGTGACTTCCGTTCCTCTCTGGTCAATTCAGTTTTTTGTCAAAGCATTCCATTAATGCATTGATGAGTTGATCAGGTGCAACAGCGCCAGCCTTATGAATGCAAAAAGGGGGCGACATGTGAGTCTGGCGTGGGGCATTGATAATGAAACGTACTGCAAATAGATTGAGATGCTTTTATTAAAGAGATTGGAACTGCAGACTCTGTATTAGTTCGTCAATTCATTATGTTGTATATAGGTGATGACGAACATGAATTGTGACAGTTGATGACAGACGTCTTTGCACACACCTTGCTGATGATGTGTACATTATACTTGTCAAAACTGTATCCATTAACAACTTGGTACGGGAGCGGTGCACGCACAGGTTGTAATGTGAAGGGCAACCATCACATGACAAGTGTAAATCTTGAGTTCTGCATCTCCTCCAGTCCTTTGTGTGGGTACAGTACAATGTCTGCCTTTAAAGCATTGACGTCAACTTGCTCCCATCTTCAAGGTCAAACGATTGAATGAAATATTGATACACAGTTATGTATGCGTGGTGCACAGAATGGGCCAATGAGCTACATTCTTTTGACCTCTCTGAGAGTATGCCCTTCTATGATGACGTCATGCATATGATCTACATCAATGTATGAGTAGTGTAAAAATGTAGTACCATGTGTCTAGCCATAGTTAAATCGTATGTGAAGTTCATGATAAAGTCAATGTCTACAGGCCTGTAGGCCTTTACTGTTGCTAGCTTAGTAATTGCATAATCTCTTGGAACCACAAACAGCCCAAGTAATCATACAAATATCCTACCTTTAAATGGAGTGGACCTCTCATTACATACATGATGTAATTTATATGCAGTAATGTAATGTATTTTTAAAATTGCGATATTGATGGAAGAATAAACAACTTAAAGTACAGGAAACAGAGAGAAAGTAAAGATTAATTCATCTATGTTCATCTGAACATACAACGCACTTTTACAAACTTTCTCTGCTACATAGTATTTGAGTAGATTAATACATTTACCCTTTTTATTCTACATTGCCTACGTGCTAAGTGCAGCAACCTATATGTCCCTACAGGCCTACATGTACCTTCATTTCAAGCTGGCTTTACACCTGCAGTTGAAGGTTAGTGGGAGGTCTATGTATGGCTGAGTCATCAGGCTTTCATTGGTAATTAATTTGACATCTTAACACTACGTGTCGCTAACACTTAGAGGACGAGAATTTGATCCACCAACGATGTATTTAATTTTGTCTCTTTTTTTCTCGAACGTGTCTTCAATTACGTTGTTTATTTGTATGAAGTTAAACGAAGAATTTTAAAATCGAGGAAAGTGAAAGAGTTGACAAAGACGATCACCAACTACATTTGTGTAATATGACTGACATCTCAGTTTTTCCAGTTTGCTAATTTGCTTTCCCCTAGGCCCTATTACACACGCAAACTTTGTGCCACTGTTAAAATTTGCACTTACTCCATCCCCATCCCCCCAAAAAAATAATAATAATAATAATAATAATAAAATAAAATAAATAAATAAATAAAAATAAAATGAACACAAAAAATAAATAAATAAATTAAATAAAACTCATGTATGTGTAAAACCATTCAAACAAAAACACAATATAACATGTAAAAAGACAACTTTGATAATTCCCAACTTTGGTGCTCCTTCCTTCAACCATGCAGGTTTTATTATAATTTTTGTTTTTACATTATTTGTAATAACTGTGCAAATCATTAAATGCAATGCCACTACTCACACACAAAATTTATTTTACATGCAGATACATCTATTAGAATGGAAAGTTTATTATTTTATCACAATTAAAAAAAAGAATTATCACTTTAAGGGTGAAAGATCCAAGGCTTGGATGCCGGATCGATATGGGTTTCGATTTTGCGGTGCACTTCATTGTACGTGCACAAGTGACCTTAATATCTTCAAGTGTGATTTATCAGAATGGTTCGATATAGGAACCGTTACTGGATATGGTTCTAACCAGAACAGGTTCCTCATCTCACTTTTAGGGTGTTTTGGGTAATTATTTTCAAGTAATGTTATTCATACTGTTTTTCATAATGTGCACTTGTACACGTCTGACGTATCATGACCATTACCAAACAGTTAGCGTAAAAAAATTATTAGTTTTTTTTTTCGAAATTGTGGGTGGGTGGGTCACAAGAAATGACTGAAATCAAAATTCAGTTTCTACTATTTTTTTAACAATTGAAAAAGAAGAAGAAAAAGTACCCAGCTGGCCAAGATCGTCAATT
>CM021526.1:20429590-20444716 GCA_010994315.2 Pisaster ochraceus | reverse complement strand
GGCAAATCTTAAAGCTTTCAAGTCATGGTTCTTTCTATTTCAGGCAAATCTTAACTATCAAGGCAACAAAATCATTCAGAGAACCAGGTTTCTGATTCCTGTGGTAAATGTAACTTTGTCACCTTTAAAGTTTCCTGGATTTTGACATTTACTTTGTGTTTGAACAAGGCTTTGTTTTCCCCTGAAGAGCCTAACAAGTTTTATAACTTTAAATTAAAATTCTCATCATGCCTCTTTTTCACTGTACGAGAGAAAAGAAAATCCCACCAACATACTTTATCAAAACACTTAGCTAGGTTCACAAGTTGACAGAGTAACACTTGATAAATGACAACATCGACCTCTGTACTATGTACACAAACTAATTTGCACTCAACTCCAGGATTTGTTTTGTTTTGGTTGCTGCAGGTTCCTTGCAATAGCTTCTCACTGCACCTGTGTGGGTCAACAAGATGTGGCTTTATTACTAACAAACTCGGTAGAGTTTTTTGTGATTTTCAAGTACTTTGTTGGCAAAAATACATGTAGTCAGTACTGGTGTTGCAGAGTGATATGAGAGGTTGCTACATGTATTATCTCTGCATTGAAGCTACAGGATGTTATATGCGCTGTGACATTTTTCATTTTGTATGATTTGAATTTATCGTGTCGGACACCATACACTTAATTTCCTGCTGAACAAAACAAAAATGTCTTCGGATAACAAAGAGAATGCAGACAGCGACAAGAAGAAGAAGAACCGACCACGCCTTAGCATTAAGATTTTCAGTGGAGGCAGTAAGAAGAAAGACAATATGAGGAAGATACATGAGGAGCATCAAGACCCTGAAGGATCCCACAAAGCTCAGGAGGAGAGCCCAGAGGTAATGATTGAAGAGAAGAACACAGGTGAAGTCAAAACTGACACTAAAGATGTGACCGATTCAGATGGGAGTGAGCAGACTGCTGCTCTTCAGCTGCCTTTAAGGTTTGGGCGGAGACGTTCTCTGTCGGCATGCGCTGATGTTCAGGATACACGCATCAAGAGAAAAGATGACAACGAAGAAGGTGATCAAGATGAGAAGGATAGTGGGGATCACCTCAGCCCTCTCCCAGCATCCCCGACAAGGTCATGTATAAGAGCACGATCGGCTACCTTCTCCCACGGGGAAAACGTTGAGGAACGGTCGAGACAGAGGAGTGTCAGTTTCTCGCCGGAAACAGTTGACCCACCCCCGCGTAACCTCAAATACCGAGAATGGATCGAGGCAAAAACCAAGGCACCGCCAATCAACATCAAACATGAGAAACACAAGCAGAAAATGGTAAGGGCAATCAATATTTTGTTTTGTTTGTAGCTGGACTGTATCCATAGAGATGTTTGGTCGAGAGAAGGATTGTCGTTTTGACATTAAAAGGCCTTCAAATGCTTGAAATGTGTCACCCATTGATGGGCTGGTTTGTTGGCACTGTCAACAGAACAAAACTCTGCGTTTTTAATTTGTTTGGTTGGATTAGATATTTATTGTTTTACTGTAAAGTGGATCTGAATGGATGCTGTGACTTACATTTCATACTACACTGAACATTATAAGTTCATAATTAGGTTCTGAAACAGTTTCCTTTTATAATGAGGATTTATATAATTTTTTTAGCAGAAAAGCAGAAAGGCCTGGAATTTCATTTTTGAGAGGGCAAGGCCATTTTAGTTTTGCAAACGTCACAGTCATTGGAAAATCGTAAATTCTATGGAAAACTTTTGAAGGGGCACCAAGGCCAAGACCAGGGGCAGCAACAGAGGCCATGGCCTTGGTGTAATTCCAGGCCTGAACATATAGTAATGAACAGTAAAACAAATTGTGGAGAAATAGTTTGCACTGAAACTCAATAATAAAGGTGATAAAGAATTTTTTTTAAAAGAAATAAATGACAATTTGTGAACAAAATTGAAATACCATTAGAACTGTAAAAAGAATTAACCATATTTTGATAGATGGTACACTACAAGTAAAACTATTTGGCAAAATTATCAGTTTAATAATTAACACCAATCGGGCAGAATCGGCTTAATCAGTATTATCCCAGGCATTGGATGATACAGTAAAGTTATCTTATCTAGATGAACCTAATAACCTTACACCAACTATCTGATATTTTTAGCTAACCTACAGGGTCTTGGCCCCATATTGTAGGACACCTTTAACCCTGTACAGACTATACATCAAACAACATGGGTTGCTTTTAAAAGTTATCTACATGCTGTAAAAAGCCATTTATCTTCAGCTTGTCCCAGGGCCCAGTTTTATAGAGCTGCTTTAGCAAAACAATCTTCTGCTGAGCGAAAAGTAAGCAGGATATCAGTCACAAATGGAACAAGTAACGTGGTATTTTGGCTGGTAACCATATTCAGGAAAGCATAATTTTGTTGTCACTTTTTAGCTACTTCTTATGCTTAGCAGTGAAATTGGGTCCTGTTTATAGTTCCAATATGTTATTGTAGGGTATTTGTAGGGCAACACTTTAATGTTAGTTCTGAACGCACACAAATGGTTTGATGCTCCAGGGCACTGACATGTTTTTGGCATGTACAAGACAAGGAACAATTTCCTGGTACTACAACTGACAATCTGCAAATGCATGCAGTGGCTTAACCAGGGGTGGGGGGGGGGGGGCAAGCGGGGCCATTTATAGAAAACAATTCATTTCTGCATTTTTTCAATCTCATTTGGGGGGCAGAAAGGGGGGCAAGGGTTCTGGTTACACCACTGTGCATGGGTTGCTTTGCGTTACATGTATAGACATTCTGAATCAGGTTTTTGTTTCAAATTTAATTTATCAATCGAAAAAGTATTTGTTCACTAAAACATTTTAGCAGCACCAATGATAATACTTTCAGTTTAAGGCTAGTTTCCACATGTAAGAAGAAATATCAGTGTTTTACATCTTTACTCCTTCCTTTCCCTACAGAACCAAATGAAGAAGGTCAACTTGTCAGATTTCCTGTCATCTCCTAAACGTGGATCTGGGGGAATTATGTCAGTCAGTAGCTCAGCTTTTGGAGGGGGTGGAAGCATGATGATGTAGCCAGAGTGCCAAAAAACAACCAACCCACCAAACTGGGGTTTAGTCAGAGTAAGAGTCGGCTCTTGTTCCTGTAGACTCTTGGCCAGCATGCCATCACTGATCTTTGGAAGAATCCCTGTAAATAGCAATGACTGAATAATCAACATGATCAATGATTGTGCAAAAAGGGCCTTGACTGTTTCAGCTTCGATCCTTGATGGCTTCGGCTATGGCTGGACGGGTCGATTTTTTACAAAGCGCTAAGATTGATTTTAAAATCTGTGTCATTTTTAATTGCTTGACAAAATGTGATGTCACAGTACAAATCACTGTGGCGATGTTATTGACAACTCCTCTCAAAATGAATCTTTATGGGTTGTGAAATCAAGCCCTATCGGTCAAAAGCAAATTCTCAACATTATCTCTGTAGCAAATGGCTGCAGCCATAGCCAAAGTCCTTTGATTCAGACGCGGTCGTTTGGTTGTGTGGATTTGTATCAAGCCGAAGATTAAGATGGGTCCACAAAGGTCTTACTTCTGCCAATACCTAGCCCGGTCTGTGTCCATTTTCATTTTTACTGTTCCAATCCTAAAACCGTGTCGTGCGTACATGTAGATCTCTATCACGGTACAGCGAGCTTGTTTTTTCTCTCATTCAGATCAATGGCTCTTTTCAAATGCACAGTTTTGGCTGTGGTTTAGGCACCATCTACCTGTTTGAAACTCCGTACCAGAAGCACACATTTTCAGAACAACTTAGGCTACAGAGCCCAAGCTGGAGGTGTGGGTTTGAATAGGGGGCATTGTAACCAAAACAGGGCCAAAAGGGCAAAATAGTCTGAAACCAGCCTTAGTGTACTAAGAATTCATATTCATTATTGCTATAAGCACACCAGAAACATGACAAAGATAGTGACAGCAAGGTCTTTTCCTCAATACAAATACATAATACACTTCATGTAGTTATCTTTAGTCTGTGGTTCAAGTGGTGTTTTTTTCCTCCATGGTTTAGGCCAAGGTCTGTAGAATGTGATGAAAGCGCAGTGGGCCTTATTGTCTAGATCTTAATGCCGTTCCGCAGTGTTTATTACAGTACATAAATTTAAGGGTGTGTACAAAATGACCTGAAGGTCAAAATGACAATGAGGTTGTTTCAAGCATGACCATTTCTGAGCCAAACGAGGCACGTTTGGGCAGAACTATAAAAATGTTTCAAAAAATCTGCACAGACACAATGAAGAAAAGACTATACAGTATTACAAATGTCTAGCCCCACCTAGCCCCAATTCTTCACTTCTTTTTTTTTGCGGGAAAAAATTGCTACAAACAGAATAAACAGTTCAATTTAAAATATAAATTTACTTCTTTTGCAAAAAAAATTGCATTTATGTTATGAATGACAAGCTGTTTCAATGTAGTCAATCAATATATTATTTTGTAGAAATTATCATAAGGGTTCTTTATGCTGGTCACGTCCATATCATGAAGAATTTTATGCTTTGCATCAGAACGTGTGCTACAACTCAAATTGGCAAATTATCAGCATATCTTTGATTTGTCTGTTATATCACGGATCACAACAAGATTTTTATTTGTTTTTTAATTACTCACAAACTCATTGGTGATAACATTTGCAGTGAGATGGTGCTTTTATGGAGGGGGGGTAGGGGGTAGAAAGGTGAGGTGGCTTCGGTGGAGAAGAGTATTATCTCCTCCCACTCGGAAAAACAAGCATTGTTTACATGTTTTTCTCTTCTCCCTTCTTCGATTTTAGCATTGTAATTGCAAATAGGTGGGGGGGGGGGTTGTAGATCATATGTTGTTGACTTACCCACATATCCCATCTCAGTTGACTATGCAAAAAAGAAAAATGATCGGCGAACCAAGTGGACCAGATTTGAGTGATCAAATAAAGGGTTCCAAATTTGACAATGAAATGCACTTACTTTTATTGATCTGCAATCAATATTGCAAATGAGCCCAACTCTAGTGTGTAAGACTCTCACACAGACACTTCTACTGTAGTCTTGTAAAACTTATTTTTTGAACGCTGCCTTTTTCCCGCTTTTTTTTTGGTCAATGTCTCAGATACAAATCAAAAATACAAGATGCAGTCTTGTTTTTGTTTTTTTTAATGTAAAAGCAAGTGTTTGAAATACACACAAATTACTAATTGAATTTCGTCTGATATCGAAGCAAATGTAAACAACACAACAATCTTATTTCAAGTTTTGTGTACAAACAGTTCTTGCATCTTTTCCGGGGCATCATCAGAATGCAATCTATTTTGTGTAAACACAATGAGAGTAGATATTGATTTTCTTTCGGCCTGACACAGATTGCTCAAAAGTGCCCCAGAAGAATAATGTCATTCTGGGGCTACTTTTTTTTTCTTTTCTTTTTTACTGCAAAAAAACCCCAATATTGTGCTGTAAAAAAAAAAATATATATATCAAATCTTTTCCTCTACTTTATGTGGGAAGCTCATAAAATTATGTAAAACGATTAGTTTACAAACATTTCATGATACAGTTTTAGTTAATGTTTTAACCTTCACACATTAAATCTTGTCAGAAGCACTTTTCACGACGGGAATTTGTCAAGAAGACAACTAAACTCAAGACCTATAAATGGTTTCCAATCCCACGTACACTTCCAACCTTCATGTCTCTGTCAGATCCACATAATGTGTATACATCCCCAGATAATTAAATCATTTCACTTTCTCAAATCTTATATGAAAAACCCACAAGGTTTTTGATGATAATTATTGAATATTTTAAAATGCTGCATATAAATCTCGATTTTTTTTTGTAAAATTCACCTGAATCTCTGCATGTATTTGAAATGTTGGATGTGAACATTTTGGCTTAAGGCTTGAATATGATGGTTTGTTGTATTATAAAAGTAGAATAGAGGGATTTGTTTGTATAAATGTATGACACTACTGTCATAATTGATGGAATAATTGCATCAGAGATAAACATTGATATTTTGGTTTGATATTCTAAAGCCAATTTGTGTGTGACGAACACTGGGTATACGGTGCTTACCACATGCTTACTGGTGTAAAGGTATTGCCAAAATAACACTGTTGTCCTTGTTAAAACATGTTTTTTGCATCAAATAATGCTTTTAACATGCTGAAAAACAACACTTACAGGGAAAAAGTTTCCGTCTTTAAACTTTTGTTGTTGCATGTTTACATGTAGCTCAAGATTAATTGTGTTATTTATTACCAGCAAATGAACTTAAATGGTATAGTTCAGTAAAAATGAATTCTATGACAAATACATACCAGGCAACTTAAAAAATGCAAAGATGAAATATTGTATTAATTTGACTAAATCATATGTTTTAATTTTTAAAGAAAATATTGCTAATATCTGAAATATATTTGTAAGCACTGAATGTGATTGTAAAAGGGTGGATCCAGTTAGTGTTTTGCAGAGGGGGCTTAGCAGAGGGCTGGATGGCCCCAATAGACTTTGCAAGTCTTGTGCATATCGAAAAACAAAGAAGAAAAAAACCCCAACTGGAACGAACACCATAGTTACTATATAAAATCAAATGTTCTTTAAAAACTGTATTTGTACAAAATTCTCGATAATAAAAACACCCGTAGCAATTGTTATTAATACAATTTAAATTTGTATGTAATTTGTTAAAAATTGACATTGAGACAAAAATAAAACTTGGGATGCTTATTTTTAAGAAACCTTATTTGCCAATCACGCCCAAGTTAGTGCGACCATTTTTAATGATAGCAGGGTCAGTTGGGGCCTTGCACCTCCTCTGCAACATCTAGACCCGCTTCTGTTTTAATGAACATTATTTATTTTTTTCATCATTACCAAATGGGATACTTTTTTTAACTGTAGCCTGTCCTCACTCTGATTAATTCGAACACCATATTGTAATACCTTAAGTGTTGAACTGTGATCGTGAATGTGTGTGCCTATTCCATGCAGAGCATTATTAACGTGCTGTTCATCCCCCACCAAAGCCCAATTTCATGGCATTGCTTACCGTGGCATTCTGCGCTTTTGCCCGGCTGCGGCTTATAGAAGTCTGCGCTTTACGGGATGCTCGTAAGCCTAGAATTATTTGGTGAGCAGCCCTATGAAATTGGGCCTAGATTATGCTGTTTTGGTTATTTGAAGGAAGAAATTCCAGTTCAACTTTTACAACAACAAAATTAAAGCAATTTTGTATGACATCTTTCAGTTTTTGTGGATGTTTTGCAGAGCCTAAATCTACTTATTTTTGGCCCTATAAAGATAATTTTGTTGTACAAAAACAAGTTTTAAGTGCTTTTGTACTTCATTAAGGGGAACAAAAATTACATGTACTTGCATGGCCACCATGGTAACAATGAAAAGAAAAAGCGTCGGGACATTTTTCTGTGTTTCTATCCATTTGAAACAGCCTAAAAATAACAATGAATATCACATACAAAAACAGCCTCCAAACCCCAACCACACATCTCATCTCATGGGATGTTTTTTATTAATTGGAGAGATGTTTTCTTTCTCATAAATATCTGATCTGCTCTTGATATTTATCACTGCAATATAGAAATATTTTAATTTATGTTGCCTCTGTTATAAATACGCAAGAATTTAATAATGAATGTACCAATTTCGTTTAATCTGTTTTGAGTGTTGTAAAACAGAGTTGTGAAGGAAGATGAATAGTCTTTCTAAAACATTTTGTATCAAATGTTATAACAATGATTTAATATAGTAATGTAAGAACCCAAGGACTTTGTAAATATACAGTTGGATATGTAAATGTACTAATTCAAACAAAAGGCAGTGCCTTTGAGACGAGAAACGGAGCTTAATGATCAATTATTTTGACAATATGTAAAAATTCTTGTTTTCTTGTGGTCTTTTTGACACTATATACAAATCAAACAGTTCTTACTCCTTCGTATAATGGATTAACGTTGTTGGTTAGCAACACTTAGTTGTACATATTTTTTTATTTCAAATCTCAATAGATCGGTGCTGAGAGCAATGTTTAGTATTATTTGGCTGCACAATTAATTTCCTCAACATCACATGATTAATTTTAACCTCAGTTTTATTTTGCTCCTATACTTATTATGCTTAAAATATTAAAAAAACTTACTTTCTCTCCTTACATTTGTAATCAGAGGTTTTAAAGAGCAAAAATGAAATTGTATATATTTTATTGGACGTAATGTGCCATGGTATACATTATAGATTTTATCTCTTTGCAGTCAGTCAGGGTGCAACAGTAGTCTACATCAAGCACTCATGCAAACCCTGTTGCTACTTGTATTACATGCCTTGTGGCAATTGATTCAAAGAGAAGGCGCAGCATTTTCAGCTCCAAATATATTAAATTCAACAAATACCAAGAGTTAGACCATAATCGAAGCATTTCTGCATTGTAAACATGGTTGTTATATTACAGAAAAAAAAAACCAGCCTACTATTTTTATTTGAAACTGAAGGCTTATTAAATTCTGAATGGAATGGTTTATTTGAAGAAGGGTTTTGTCCCTTATCGGTTCTGAATTGTAGGATTAGGAGCAACCTTCCTGTTACTGTACAATTGGTTAAGTTTTCTTAATCAAATTAATTTTTGGTCTTCTCTGTGTTGGTTGGTGTTGTAAAGCGTCCTGTTAAAACAAGTAAAAAACAGCTATGTACTGTAAAAAAAAGATGGAACATTCCTTGTTGAAGTTGTGTTTGCTTGTTGCTGATTAAAAATTATTAACAATTTTCAGCATCAAAAACGTAACCTAAAAAATCAATGCTCAACATATTTTTTACAAAGCGAAAGTAACTTGCAAAGCATCCTTTTAATTTTGTTGCACCTTTAAATGAACACAAAAGAGTGTCATCCCAGTGATTATTATGTTTTTGGAGAAAACATCAAACAAAATGCCCATATTTTTTTGCAAACTTAATGCATTCCAAGAATAAATAGTTCTCAAATTAGTAGAAAATGCACAAGGTTTTTAAAATTACTTTGATTAATTATTAAATTTGGACATTAACAAGTCTTTCTTATATAGGAAACATTACAAGACAAATATTTATTTTGACTTGTTGGATCAATATAAAAACAAAAACAAAATGTAAATTTGTAATTACTTATTCCTCATTTGTAAACAAAAAGAAAGCAGCACTTCAAAACAAACAGCTTTTTTTTAAAACTGGTATGTTGCTGGTACTTGCAAAAGTTCCATGTTTCCGCATGATTTTTGTTGAACAAATACATGTTGTTGAATACAGATTTTTAAATCCCCCTAAATTTTAACTGCTGGGTAATCTGACATAATTTTTAAAGTGACTATCTTTAGTAAAAATTTGATCGCTCTGGGGTTGAGCTGTACATGTACATGTATTTTTAGAATGCTGTATCTTTCCCTTTAATCTACTGCAGACATTAAAGTCATGGCCGTTTCTGTTCAATGGGAATCAAGTTACCCTCCAGGCCACTGTATATTTACACTTTTTTTCTGTTGTTGTGTTTTTTGTTTTGTTTTCTTCTTTTTTCTTTTTTCATTATTGCACAGACAATTTCCGGCCTGAGCATCGCCAATTTCCTCTGCAAGAGGAAAGCAAAGGTATTGACAATGAAATGGGATATTTGCCAGTGTAATAATTTGAGTTCTGTATGTGGAGATTATGGCAAGCCTGAAGTTAGGCGCCTATCTTTGCTCCTCTGGAAAAACTATTTACCTTGAAATCTACGCCATTTATATCCTAATTATTTTGTCAAACTGTGACATTTTAGGAGAGTGTTTATTCAAAGAGGGGAAGCAGGAACAAATTGCACGATAACATTTTTGTTTGTTCATGGAATAGAATCGCCTTCCAGTGAACTATTCCAGATACTGCTTGTGTACATGAGACCCTTATTATGGTAAAGCCAGCTTGTTTTTTTCCAGTTCAAAAAAGATCAGTGAAACCAAACTGCGGCTTAAAGGCAAAATGGTCTGATCCATTGGACAATATATCTAATGCACACAAAGCACAAAGAGAACATGACATAGATGGTGACAGTATGCTTAACGCCTCGTGCTTTCTTGAAATGGGTTTTAAAGAAAAATTCAGGCTGACAAACTGATCTTTCTTCAGCTTTGTTGCAACCGAAAAAAGATATTTTGTGATTCTCTGAATTGGTTTATGCTCGCAGGCTTTTTCCTCTCTCTCTTTATGGTGTGTAGTTGCAGAAATACTGTTAAAAGGTGAATAACTTACCCCCTGCTAAATGTAGCAAGGCGCTTGCAACAGAAGTAAAAACACTTGGTGGATTTGTTGCCCTTAAGAAATTGAGGGATCTGGTTGCGTTCATCAGGATGCATGTGAAACGCCTTTGGCAGCTGGTGATATTCTAATTGTTGATTTGTAACCAGGTACATGCAATTTCTTTTAAGGTTTGGGGGTAAAGAAGGATGAACAAATAAAGTAAGATGCAGCAAATTAAATATTTCGGGACTTTTTTTTTTCTATTCCATTTCCACTTAAAAAAGGAGAGTCTTTCTTTAAAAATTTGATCAAATCATTTAATGTCTAAGCATACAGAATTCAGGCCTATACAAATGTACACGTAGTCTTTGAATTAATATGTTATATGATTATGGACATTGACTTAAAAGTATGTATTTTCTGTGATGACTGTATTAAGTCATATATGATAGTCATTAAACGTGTCTCTTTTCACTGTGGAAAAATAGTTCAGTGTCTTTCAAGCACATTCTTTTTGAAAAGATTAAATTTCAAATAATATAGGATTTCCCGATCTTTGTCGGAAAATAAGCGACAGATTTATGCATTGTTCTTTTTAGCACAGCCAAGTGGTTCACCGACTAAGCATGCAAGGAATTTAATAAACTCCCATGTGCTGTATTTACACAAAAACGCACAAATATACACCATTGCTTGTAAAGATAGCTGACTTTACGCTTTATGAGGTGGGAATTATCTAAAGTTTGAAATCAGAAGTTCTGGACCATTTTCAATCTGCTATTGTAGGATTAAATTTGCTAAGCACTGTTTTGCAAAGTCGGGAATCTATTGAAAGGCTGCAGTGTGTTCTGTTTACCACTGGTTGCCCGTTTTCATCTGCTTTAAGTTTTACAAAGCTTTCTGCTAAGCAAAGTTAGGCCAACAGTGCAATCTTTTCAGGATACAGCGTAGGAGTTACATTTCACCACCCCTCTCTACACCCCCCCCCCCAGAAACTTAAAATAATTTGAACTGTTGACAGATTTTGAAATGTATATAAAAAATAAATCTTACAAATTATTGACTCGCATGCCAGTTGTATTTGACCAGCCTTCACAAAGCTTGTTATTAAGTACAGTGTACTACATGTAACCATGACACACTAAGCTGCCTCATGGGGTGAACATTTCAAAGTACAGAGCTGACGTATTAGAAGTTCTTGGCAAACTTGATGTGTTATCAGAGGTAATGGTAAATGTGTCAATCATGCTAGGTCGGGTGTGGTTGCTACATTTTCAATGGTTTGAAAAAGAAACCTTCCTTTTCCAAAGAAAAGCTTCCGTGGCAATAAAACAAGGTTATTTTCTAAATGCCATCAGTATCAGCCTTGAGAAACTTGAGAAGGACTAAAGTAACTGGACAAGTGCCAAACCAGAGGGTTAAGGCCTGATTTTGTTTTTAACACAACATGTTAGAATTGATGACAAGTAAATACAAAATCATGCAACCTGCAACCATTTTACAACACAGCAGTTTATATCATCAAATATAATGAAATAGAACTAATATAATTCAACATTTTAATCAGATACGATGTCTATTATATCATCCTTTATGAGATTGTTATTTTCAGGACAGTAGTACCTGGGATTGATTCCACAAAGGTAGTCCTAACCTAGGACTTATAGGACAAGTGACTCATCCTGAATTGAGATAAGACTATAGCCTTTTAGCAGTTTGTGAAATCCACCCCTGGACTTTTAAGACAAACATTTTGGGGATTGTTCAGAAAGTAAAAAAATAAAGCAACCAGTTTATTAGCACCTTGAAAGGGATACAGCATGTGGTGCAAATTGCTGCCAAACTATGACACTGCCGGGAACCCCTGAGCAAGCCCACATCTTATTCATGATAAGTGCTCTTGGTTCTTATACCCTTGAACAAAGAGAAGTCTCTGGTTTATCCGCTTGGCAAATGTGAATGGATGACATCGTGTCTACCCGTTGACACTACGGACTTTTGTGTACAAAGCCAATGGGGATGTCACAAAAAAACCTAAGTCCAAACAACGAGAGAGCAAAGAGAAGTCCTTGATTTATCAGGCCAACAAATGCGTGGGTGCGTGTGTGTGTGTGGGGGGGGGGAGTAGGAGAGGGTGGAGAGAGTAGGAGGAGGTGGGAGGGTGGTCAGTAATTAAAGTAAAAACTCCCCATCTTCCCAAGAAATGAGGCTCCATGTATCCAGTGACTTCTATACTTCATTAACACATCAAACCCAGTCTTGCATTGTAACACAATCCCCTTGTTTTCTTCAACCTTTTTTATTTATGCTGTATTCCAAGAACAAATATTTGTCCTAGTTATTTTCTGAACTTTGTACAGAGCCGAGGTTTACTGAGCAAACATACCTTGTGTCTCCAACACAATCTCCAGCACCATTCCATCACATAAGGTTAGAATGATGAAGGTTCCATTGGCCCATGGGTCTTTCTATATGTTCAACAAATTGTTTTTCCCCCCTGGATTCAAGGAAAACACAGAAAACATGCCTCTGCAATGTTTTCTTTTAAATATGTCCGGGGGATGTGGATGCTGTATTTAGGACTGAAATGAAAAAAGGGAGGAAGTTTGATTCACTGGGCAATTACTGATGAAGCCCCTAAACCACTGGGAAATACCACGAGCTAGAAGTGAAAGTGAATCCCCTTGAAACAGTGTAGCATCAATAACTACTTAATATTATGGTGTGCTCATTAAATCTGTTGATGAAAGAAACTTGTGGTGCTTGAAGAAGACTCCTCGCAATCAAGTATCAGCATTTTCCTCACTGTCTGCACACTATACCTATATCTGTCTTGTCCTCTGGGAGAGGAGACAACAGAAACTGCTTCTACATTTTCCTACATGCTACTAACGGTAATTTATTTCATTATGTTAACCCATATTGTCTTCACATTCCTAAAGACCAAGTGCATTAGTCACACAAAGATGTGTGTTTTACTTTGTCTTGATTGCTGTTGACATGACACAAAATATCATGTGATTGAATTAAAACATGCTGTATTCTGAACCCTGAACAGTTCAACAATAATCGTCATTGCCAATGAAATTTGTATCTTTTTTCTTTTTTAAAGACACCCCCACCCTTTAAAATGATGTCAACAACGAATGATATGCCATTTTTGGGGTCAAAGTTGCAATGTGAATGTATCAGTGGTGCATTTCAAGCTGTGTGCGTGCAGTTGGACCCGTTAATATGATTTGGTCTGCAAAATACATCACACTTTTATCATGCAGCCTCAATCTTTGTCATGTTCCCCATTTGGATTACTGAAATCCAGTAAAAGGGTCCAACTATTTTTGCCCTTCCGCAGCCATTGTTAGGTTATATTGAATTGAATAGGGGAAGGATGTCTGCAATATGGCAAACAGATGTGACTATTATGCTGCATTATGTATGCAAAAGAACCACAGTAGTAAAACATTTGCCAGTATGTATGGTACGATGACTTGGTTACAAGTGAATGCTCGAAGTCAATTGCTAAATTCTCAGATGAAAGAAAGTGTTGCTCTGCTTTTTCTCATATTTTGGGGCAAGCTTTTTGCACAGTACCTTTCCAGTTGGTTACGCCTGACCACCTTGCCCTCTATGCCATGATTCCAATAAAGAAATTATGCACAACTCTGTGTTATATTACAAAAGCTTGCCCCAAACCATTTTAATATCATCACTGTCTTTGTTTGATGGTTTTAAATTTCAGTGTTCACATGTAACACGCAATTTTACAAACATTTTGTGAAAATGTTCACCTTCCTTGAATAATGACTTCTCTATGTTCTGAGACACCCCTGTATGTAACCCCATGAGTAGAGGAATACTTTTTCTGCAGAGTGAGCAACAGAAGAATAGAAATTTTGTATATATTTATTTGTAGTTTATTACATTCCACTTTCTCTAATCGATAAAACTTGCAAGATTCCTTGGCGAAAATTGTACTCGATATCAGCAACTGTTATCATGCAGTTACAGATCAAAGACTTAAATTATCAGAATACATTACTAAGACACAGCATACAACTGCAGTCTTTTTTATGATTGGTTTTAATTACCATTTTGCAGTTTGTCTTGCCGTTTTGCATCAAACAATCATAAGCAAAAAGGGCAGCATTTAAAGCCTACCAGCATGTTTACTTATTTTACAGGCAACCATGCTTGAATCTGACAAAACTTTACAGCCGATTTCCTCTTTTTCTCAAATTTGTTTATAGTGCCATAGAAAGTGAAAAACCTCAGTGAATACAAAGTAAATACAATAAGTTCCTTTTTCACCCTTAAATAATAAGCTGCACGTTTGTTGAATCGTAGTGAAAGTAAATTTTCATCCATGATTGAATAGAATTGAGAAAAAAAGCTCAATTGAATAGAAAGCAGTAATGTTTTATTTGCATAAAGCCTGCAGCTTCTTTACTTATAAAATAGCACTGCTCAGTTAGCAGTTAACACGGATGACTAGTAAATATACAGCGAGAGAAAAATGATACATGTCCATGCACTAAACAAAAATGCATGGTAAATAGACACTGCCCATTTTTCTTAATGCTTAATGGTTACTATTTTGTTGTTGTTGACCAAACTAAGTTTCTACCTTCTTGTATGACAGCATTGTTTTAAAAGCTAATGGATTGGAATTTACTCTTCTGGAAACTCACATACATGTACTACATTTTCTTGAATGCGGTATGATTCTGTCATAAAATGAGTATATCAGGTTCATCAAAGCATAGAGAGAGACATGCATGAAACTCTGTCTCTACATATTGTTTGTGTTTTACCGACACTGGTGTTTGTTTGAAATAAGCACTGTACACTCAGT
>CM021526.1:20414979-20429580 GCA_010994315.2 Pisaster ochraceus | reverse complement strand
CCCCCGAGTCCTGTGAAAAAAATTCACAGGCAGGCTAAATCCATTAGTCGGATGGGATTCGAACCCATGACCTTTGCCATTCCAGAGCAGATGTCTTCTGACTAGACCACCGAGCTTGCCCGGTGGCTAAAGCACTTTGAATCCTATATTCTAGCAGCGGGTATTGCAACGGTTTGATAGATAGCAGCATGAAGACTGATATTGGACTCTGTCATACTGACATAGAAATTAACAGTCAGTTTTCAAAGTCTGTTGATTATGCAGGACATAGCTTGTGAGGTCGTCACAGCCTCTTCAGTACAGAGGGATTTAACTACAATGCTGAATAAAGAGTTTGTGATGACCTCCTAAGCTAAGTCTCACTCAATCAACAGACTCTGAAAAGTAACTTTTTTTGTCTATGATTTAATTAATGTTATATTCATCATCTATTTGCATAAATGGAGGAAGTTGCCATCACATAATACTTTTGAGTGTTTTTAGTTTTCTAAGGCACTAAAAGAAGAGAAAAATCAGCCAAATGGCTGCATACATAGATGACAAAGAACACTGACAATTGTCAGACTTGTCATGGTAGGAGGAAGTAAAACAATACAACCAGTATTCACTAAAAGTGAAAACTGACACTTTTGTACGCCTTAAATCAAACTTCATTTAATGTGACCCAATTTGACCTAAGCTAACCTCCATGACCCAAGCTGACTTCAACAAGCCCAGCTGACCTCAATATGACCCAAGCTGACCTTAAGTAACACCTAAGACATTCCTCAAGGAGCAAATCTGACACCAATGACCAAAGATGACATACATGTAAGGACACAGGCTGATGACCCAATGACCAAGACTGGCTTCAACAAGCCCAGCTGACCTCACTATGACCTAAGCTGACCTTAACTAACACCTGATACAATCCTCATGGAGCAAATCTGACACCATTTACCTGAGATGACATACATATAATGACACAGGCTAAATGGAATGACTCAAGATTCACACACAGTTTTGTCATTTTTTGAATGATTTATTTTGCTAGCACATTGTACATTCATTTATTACAACACATGTTTATGTACTTTCTCTTAGTTTAATTTCCCAATGGCCAATTTTCCACATAAATTATGTAAAAATTCTTGTACATCCAAATCTGCCTCTAATTTTGTTGAGACCTCGATGTTGCATAGTGCAAACAAGTCCGGTACACCATGTAATAAACTGTGTAAAATAACAGGCCTTAATGAAAAAACTTGTTTCCCAAACTTGCACTTGAAAGTTATGTTTTCCGAATCGCAATTAAGAAGATAAGTAAATTAAATGAGATAAAAAATAAATATGCGTAAAGCTTTTTGTATAAAAACATGTTATACAAAGCTGTACAAGTAAAAAATAAGACAAGACATAAAGATTGTCAATGAAACAAAATCTAAACTACTACTTGTAGTTAGTCCTATGCTGGGATTGTCTTTAACAATCCAAGATATAAAAAAGATGAGCTTTTGCCCCTTGTTTTGGGGAGGCAAATGGCAGAAAAGTGTTTGATATTTTAGGCATGATTCAGGAAATTGTATTGAGTACAAGTGCTGACCTATGAATGGTTTATGTTTTTATAGCCTTTTTCAGGCAAGTTACATGTAATAACAATTTCACTGAAAATCGGTGATAAGACTAAAGTAGGCAGAACATCATGCCTGACACTTAGAATTTCTTCTATTTTTAAATGACTAGAAAAATACAAGAGCTCACAATAATAAAAAACACCAGATTTATCTCAAATAAAAATATGAAGGCAAAAACAAAACTTAATTAATTTGAGCGAGATATTGTGATAATGTAAATGCAGATTAAATAAAATAAAATAAAAAGGTTATAATTAAAACATCATCTGTTTCACATCAAAGGAGTCTATGTGAAGGTTCATTAAGTAAATAAATGAGTTAATTGAACATTCAAAGGTTTAAACGAATACATAACTATTTCAGCATCAAGTTATTTTATCCTAGTGCAGCATTCTGTGAGTGTTATCTTATTTATTTCAAGATAACACTCCTTCCTATATTTTAATAAATACTGCACAACTAATACACATTAGATCAGAGAAACTTTGGATCTTGAAAGCAATTTGCTGTGGTAAAGAGCACGCTGGCCCAATTTCATAAAGCCGTTGGGCAGAAAATGGTGCTTAGCAGAAAAATAGCGGGGCACCAGCCCCAAGAGAGAGTCCAATACATGGCATCTTGGCTGGTAACCTGTTTCTGCCAAGAGAAGTGATTTTTCATTTAAATCTTTATGAAATTTTATGAAATTGGGCACTGGTTTACACAATGTAAATTGTTGGCATATTAAAACAAAATTACCATAGTATAATGGTGTACAAATTACACATTTAATTTTAGCTCTGAAAAAAAGGGCAGTTCAGTGTCATTACATTTTCACCATGTCCACAGCATTTCAAGTAAATAAATAAATTATAATTAAGTTAATGATGATTTTTACATGCACAACTCCGTTGACAAGAGTGCCAATTCTTGAATACAGTTCATGTATACATGTATAATGTACATTGTACACAGGTCAATTCCATGGTTACCATGATACATTGACCACAGATATAGTTGTTTGAATGAGGACCGGTGCAAAATTTCATAGCTCTGCTTACCACAGAATTCTGCGCTTACAGCCCATAGAATTGTGTACTTAACAGGGTACTGTAAGCACAGAATGTCGTGGTGAGGAGAGACATAAAAATGGGCCCAGATGTTGAAATTTCTTTTAGGACACATTTTCAACATATCAAGTCTTGAAAATCATTCATGAAACCAGACTTGTGCACAAGGCCCAACTTCATAGAGCTCATTTTCTGAGCTCAATATTCTGCTAAGCAAAAATATGAAGGAAACCAGTCACAGTTGGTATGTGTCATATGGTAGTTTGGCTGGTCACCTTATTCTGGTAAGCATAACTGTTGTGTGCTAAGCTTTTTTGTGTGCATAAAGCAACTCTACAAAATTTGGCTCTAAACCTTTCTTACTGAACCACAAATGTTTGAAAAAGGCCTGGTACATATTTTTTCAGTTTGCTTTACTTTCAGAATGAGGTTTGGAACTGAAAAGTGTACACTAGACATTTTTTAACGTAAATTGTGTTTAGAAAAACGACTGAGGCCTTGATTACTTTTTGCTTACTGGCCGGCCCAACGCTTGAATTACTTGACTCTGACCAGGAGGTCCAATGGGTATTTTTAAGCACTGATGTAATCAATTTAATGTGAGTAACCATGGAGTTGCCCTGCTAAATTGTACCTATCTGTAATAGGGACATATGCAATCATGTGTTAAATACGATTCCGTTATCAAATACAACACGCGTATTCGTAACTTTCCCAAAGGATTTCCTTTAAACTCAAACACAAATCCAAATCATTTAAGGTGGTTTTGTTTTCTTCAAATTCTCACAATGCATTATGAAAAAAACTTTCTAACAAAATAAAGATAGAAGGTAAATCTTTATCTTAAAAAAAAAAATCACACGTGTTTTGGTTGGAAACTGCGAATCAATTTTCCCTGTTATCTTATCTTGGAATCATCCAGTCTGGTGCCTGGAACCCTTTCTACTTGAAGGATATTAATCTGAACACAAATTTATCATGCCTGTCTACCTTCAACACCAAATGATTTTTGACAAAACTGTACCGAATGTCGCTTTGCATTTCTGGAGAACACAATCATCCCTCGGGTAGAATTTAAATAACACTGCCACCCCCTCCTTCTTTCCTGCCCCGCAACTGCCATCAGACAGATTATAGATCTGCTGTCAACCTTGACTTGGGGGATATACATGTACCTTGAGAGCACTCATTATCCTATCTATGATGACTGATGAGTTTAAATGACGACAATGAAATAGGATGGCGATGGTACCCCTTGAGAAGGAGCCCATCCTTGACTTCCCCAAACTGATGCTTTTATCGATACCAGCTTGCCGGCAGGCTGATCAGGCACACATAAAAAGCCTAGCTGCACCAATGTTCAGTACAAAATACTACAACCAAAAAGAACCATATTGCCAGGGGATGTCTTGAAAATTCAAGAGTCATACTGGAAGCTTATGTTTTTAATTTTGCAGAAAAACAAAACCGAAAACAAAAACTAACCTTGTCAAAGGATATAAATATCCATCAATAATTTACATGTACCAGCTGACTTGTATAGTGTGGGGTCCTTTAAGGGATACCTCGATAATTATAAATTAAACTTTGTATCAATCACTTACAAAGGTGTTGAGGCATTGCAAGGTGAGGTATCAAAATCAATGTATATTTGGTTTGCGGTAAATTCTGGTTAGCACTTATCTTGCTATTTTTCTACTACCGCAGAGTAGCTTTCAGTACTTCGGGGGGACTTCTTGGTTCTGAAAAGAATTGTGAGTGCTGATTAGGTAAAGGGGTGGGATAGGCTTGGACTAGTTCTTAGCTTTGTGGATCGAGGGGACTTGTTATGATTTACCTCACTGCCGCAGAGTATTGTCCCAATGTTTCAACCCGCCTGTTCTTGTCATCGTCAATCATTTGCTCATGACTTTTTTTTTCAGCTACATGTAGGTCGCCTCTCTCCTGAGATAAGTATCTATGGTACTTGGATTGAGTTCTCCCCCAGTTTTTTGGAGATATTTTAAAGATTCGTGATAAGATTTTTCAAATAAATAAATAATACGTGTGCCACATTGTCCGAGATGTGTTTCTCGCTGGATAATTCTGTTTAATATTTATGCCCTGTTGGAAGTTTGTAGCGTTCTTAATGGTTTTGTTAACTTTTTTCCTCATCCCAAACAAGGGAAAAAACAATTTGTTAAAACTTGTGTTAACATGTTGTTTCCAAATTCAAGCCCCTACTTCCAAGGAGAACCCTGGCAGGTTGAACAAACAATGTACTGGAAGAAATTTATTACCTTTGGACATTTACAATCACCACTTGGTGCGAAGAATGACACTAAATGGCACTTAAGTTCTATTTTTTCCCCTTTCTTTCTGTGCCATTCCCTTCCTAAACAAATTGCAACTCCCAAATAATGCTTCGATAAATTGCATTGCAACCTAATAAATCACTTTCTCGTAAGTATCCCTCACATGTATATCACACTGGATATGTTTATGTATACCCTTTGACAGCTTTCACATTTCATTGACACATAAAACGGCGGTTGACTCGCCATTACACACTGTTACAGCACACAAGTCACTTACCCACAAAATAACCTACAATGATCATACAACCAATGCATGGTTTTTTTTCACCAATCAAAGAGAAATTCATAACTCCCCGCTTCCTCCATTCCTGGCTCGCCTTCAGTAGTCTGGTTAAAATGGAAATACAACAAAGAAAATTTGGTTAAGAAAAAGAGAAAATTACAGAAAAAATATGAAAACTTTTCATCTGAATTTTCAACAGCTCTAGTTAAATGTAGGTAATCCCCCACATCCTGAAAAACGATTTGTCAAAAATAATGTCATTTTTGAGGAAACTGTGTATGTATCTGATCTTCTCATTGTCGCTTTGCACTTTAAAAAAAAATTGTAAGCAAGAGCTATAAAAACTCAGTTTCCTATGAAATGCGAGTATCTAAATGGAATTATAAAACTAATATGTCGGTTCAAACAATGCATCTCTTGAATGCTAGGTATTGTTGGAATGATCAGGCTACTCTCAACAACCAGTGCTGCACCATCCGTTTAAATTAGGGTATATGTATAAATCAATCAAAAAGGGAAACATTTTCCAAAGGGTAATTGCACAAATACCTCTTTTGCTAAGAGGTAACAAAATAGCTGATTAAACAGAGCGCTCACAAAAACACACCTTTTTATCACCCTGCCCTGCCTCTTGCGGTCTTTTCTTGCTCCCTGCATCAAAGTTTCTGTTATCTTGAGTCTTTAGTTCTTGCTTCATCTCTGCCAAAAGACCCCCTGGCAGGAGCTGTTTTTTCACGCCTTGCCTCTTGGACCCACTGTCCCTTCTCGGGGAGCCCATCTCGATGCTCTTGGAGGCACTCTCCCTCCTAGGCGATGAGGGAATGCTGACCTTCTCCTTGGCTTTGCTGCCACTGTTTACAGAACCTTTTGATCCACTGTTCTTCTTGGCCATCACAGGCGGTGTTGATTTTGGTTTATCGGAGTGCTCCCTCTTGGGGCTTTTTTTCCTCTTCTCCAGGGACCCTTGGTTTGATTTCTTTTCACCGTTGCTGCTGCTGTTGTTGGTGACGACATTCTCCTTCCTGGTTTTCTGCTTATTGGTCAGAGCCTCATTGACTGCCTGGTCAAAGACGAGTCTTTCTGAGCTGGAGGCCAGGAGGTTATTACCCAGGCTGTTGCGGTTGCTGACGTCACGCATCAGCATGACCGACAGCTTACCCTTGTCCTTGTGGGCCCTGGCGAACCACTCAGCATCCGTCTCATCGGCCGGGTCCGAAACTTTGATGAGGTCATGGGAGATGGAAGGTGATGGCACTGCAGCTGCAGTTGCTGGAATTGTCTCAGGGGTCATGATGGTCAACTCGTGCTGGCACTGGACCGAATTAAATTAAGCAAGAGATTAGGAAAAAGCAATTATGGACGTGACAAAAAATGTAATTATTCTCCCAAATAAAGAGCACTTAATGTAGGTCACGTAATCGATCTCAGAAAATAATCCTTACCTTTGTCTCCCAGGAAAATGGACCAGAAAATTCATCTTTCCATGTGACTGTCTGCAAACAAAAACAGAGATACGTTCAATGAATATTAAAGAAGGAATTTGAATCAGAAGAAAATAATCTAGACATTTTATAGTACATTTTCCTTGAAAATGTGACCACCTTCATGTATGCAATTTGGACAGTTTAGCTGTACATGTATAATGTGTTCAACAAAAACTAGAGAACAGAAATGAATGTACTCTTCTAAAAACCACTTATGTACACTTGTATGCACCATACATGTACTTTTAAAGTGAACAGGTTTTTACACAAAAATGTAGAGTCATGCAATAAACAGTACAAACAACTCTCTCAAGCACTGAAACATTTGTGGGAACCTGATTGACTAGTTGGCTAGTGCAATAACACGCACAATTTCTTAAGCAACACACAGCGGCGGTCTTATAAACTAGCATCAAGTTTCTGAGCACAATGGTGGTAGTCATGTCAACAAGTCATGTGTGGTGAGACACTGTAGCAGATTGCGTGTATACAGGCAACTGTTTCTCGAAGTCTCCGAGGCATCGAAGACCTGCTCCTTTCACATACCAGCCAAGATTTTGTAAACATGGATTATGCTGCATTGTCATGAGGCTTTTTATCTTTCTCTGGGATGCCTTCTGTTGTAGGATTGATCATTGGCGCATACAAATCTGTACATTTTCATTGTTTTCATCAATGGTTTACCTCTAAGATGATGGCTTTCAAATGACATCAATGCATAAGGTCTATTATTAATTGTTATGTACTATATTTTGTTCGAATCCTTGGCCGAAAAAATAATGACATGTACAAATAACAAATTGTGCACTTTAATAGCTCCCAACTTCAAACAGGCACAAGACTTGCTACTCTGTTTTGAACTCATTCATAAATTGTGTGTTGTTTCTGGAGCTACCAGAAACTTCAAGGTGTGAAAATAAAACCTTCCTTACATAAGGGACCTTTTTCCTAAAACACCTTGGCAAGCTTTTACTCACTTTCACCCTTTTTCCACTCACAGCTTTCGGTGTGAGTACACATGCTTCCATGTGACGGGTAAATGTGATTGCACTTTGTGCACACATACTGCTTGCAAAGATTCCTCGCTGCATACAACACATATTATGCACCAATGCTTGTTGCCAAATTCCAAATCACAAGGCAATGAGGCACCAATTTCGTGCGGCGCCAATAATCTTTTAATGAGATTCAATTATTTAGCTCTGAACATTTCCCTGATGTATATTATGTCCATCAGGTAAACACTCCAGATATATGCTCAGACACAACAAGAGTAAAAACACGATTCCACTGAACCAATAGCTGGAGATATATAATTAAGTCAGCCTTGTAGAAAAGATGAGAGATTGTTATGATTGGGGGGGGGGAGGCAGTGGGCTTGTAAATCCAATGACAGGTTATCCCTAAGGGAGGTGATCGGCACAAGTCATGCAAGACCTGTTTTTATTTGAAGTTGTTTTTCTCTAACTAGTGCTACATACGAATGAGACAACTACTTTCAAACCAGGGTAATACACACACAATGTACATGTCCATTATATGTGGATATTTGGAACAAAGATAACTCCATATTAACCCTTGTATGTTGCTTTGATGTAGCCTCCTCTGTGTTGACTGTTGGGCTGACCCAAAAACTGCCTACCTACAATTCTACATGCAATGCATGTTACTACATTGTACAGGATAATTTCTCAGGTGTTGCTTTCAAATTGGTGCAGGAACACTGAAAGCAGAATGTAAGATTCAATCACTGTGAGGACTTTAACCATGGTATTCTAAAGCCAGAGGCATCCGGGTGCCATTTGGATGCTGTTTTTTCAAATTTAATGCACCGGGGAAAAAAAATGGGCTGATGCCTCAATTTGCAGTATGGTTCCCGCTTGGGTTATCATTTATGACTGAGTGAAAGACATGTTTTGCAGAAATGTCATCAGTGGGGATTATTTCATGGTGCCTTCCAATGAGAGCAATAGCTTTTGACTGTTGCATTTTTGTTCAGGCTCAGACTGTCCCAGTAAAAAAACTAAGCCGTATGATCTGGAATTAAAATGACATATTTGATTTTTATTTAATCAGCATTTCAACATCTACACTCATAAGCCTTTCATGCAGTGAAAGTGTTTTTTTAAATGATTGAGTGTTATTTTTGCCTCAACAGCAGTTTCAACTGTAAGTTGCAATGTTCATTATTTGTTTTCTCATTATTGCACACTTAATGGATTTTGTGTGTAAAAGAAAACACCCCTGGGACTAAAATGAGTGTCGCAACCTCTGCAAATCCGAAATTCACTCAAAAGGTGGAGGAAATTTCGTATGGAATTAAGAGTAAGTATCAAAAGTGTGGAAAACAATAACATCTCTGTAGACCTTTACAACAAAACTCTGTGGGGGAAATACCATGTAGGAGTATCGATTTTGATGGGAAAAAAAATACAGTGCTTGAGTAAATGTCTCGGACATGTCCACAATGGGGACAAATATGTAATGTCTTTGGCCTTTTTCAAAACCTTGGTTTGAGCTTTGTCTGACAGTTTCAAATTATGCCAAAAGGGAAACGTGCCTTGTTTATTGAATTTATGTCTTGATCACGTGAATACAATTTTTATAGATGCTAAATTTGCATCGGGGGCAAAAATTATCCCATATCTGTTAACTTAGTACTTCTTGTCTTAAAGTGTTTGTGCTTTTAGTCCTTTTAAATTTGTTTACTCAATCAGTTTTTCATTTCTTGTTAAAGCGCTTTGGGGTTTATGCTTTAGATGTCAGGGACTATATAAGTTAACATGTTTACTGTTACTATTAAAAACTATTATTTGTGTCTTACATGGTGCAGTTGGTGCAGAATTCATTGAAAAGCATTGCTATGAAATTGGGCCCAGATGTCTTTATACAGCAAGACTGAAAAGCTTGTCTGGTACAGCACAGGCAGTTTGAAGCCTATATTTTAGCAGTGGGTACCGCAACAATTTTAATAGACCTTATTGAATACAATTTGTCACTTTTCACTGTACAATGCTAACAGGCCTCTGTGGAAGTTTACAACAAAAAAGATCCCCTGGGTCTTAATATTTCACTTACAGTGAATGAACTAATTTTCATTTTATGAAATGCTTTTCTTTCGACCCCAAAGTCTTATATTGCATTGCCTTCATACAAAATTGCACTTTCCAAATTGTAACACTATCACCTAAATTCTTGTTACCATAGTAGCAATGTGAGCACTGTCTGATTTAAAACAGTCCAATTCACTTTTGATTGATATTTTTTTCAGCAACTAACCTCCCTTCGTCCTAATAAATTATTTAATAATGCAGGAGGGAAGGTCTCCATGGTTTTAGAAATAAGATGTAGATGCACTTGAAAGCTACTCCCATCACTCAGAATAAGCTCCTTGCTGCACTTTGTTAAATAACCTCCATCAGCTGACCTCCATTGTAGTTGCAATGAACGTATAAATCCAACGGCCCCTAAATGGAGGGTCGCAATGGAGTGCGTGGCTACTGTGTTCTCTTGCTATTTTTAGTTTCTAAGGAATCTAACATGCAGGCCTGATACTTCAATCTTGTAAGGGTAATGCATTTGTCTTCCTTAGTAAAGAGTTCCTCTATGAGGATAGTTCAAATTTCTAATGGAACATTTCAAGGGGCACCAGGAGCTTGCCTCCACTGTGGAATTGCATAAATGTACTATTTAAATCCATGCAAACCTCCAAAATCTTACTCAAATAGTTTTATAAAGCACAAAAAGCAAAGTATTTTTGTGTATATTATTGTTTTTCTTGCATAGGGGATTTGATTGGTTTCCCAGAGAAGGATCAATGCCTTCATACAAATTTAACGGTAGGGTAATAATTTGGTAAACCCTTAAAAAAATTGTGTGATATTTATCCAAGAGCCTACTTGTTAAAAAGATGGTAAAAGTAGTAAGCATCTTGCAAAATTATTTTGGGGTTGAACAAAGCAAAAATTGACTTGAAGATAAGAAATCAAAAGAAATCAAAAGAAGTAGACCTCATGTAGAAAAATTTGAGTCTCCAAAGATCGCCTAAAGGAGACTTTTGGAGAACATTTTTTCCATGGTATCCAGTTGTGAATGCTGTGGCCAGAGATGTAGTTGTACCTGATGGCACCTCGCTACTCGTGGATGGAATCTACATTCATTGATGAATACCGTAGTCCAGTGTTTTCACGTTTCTCAACAACTAGACACTGTTGTATTCAACAGTAACTTTCACAGGTGACTTTTATTGTGCATCTTTCTTAATAATTTTCCCTATATATCAGCATTACCATGACAAAAACAAAACAATGGCATTACAATTAATTTAGCCAATATAATACTGTTTTATTATTTCACTGAACGCAACCTGTGGCATCACGTTTACAAAAAAGCCACACAGCCTGGACTTCCTGCAGGCATGATTTGTACACAGCTTATGGAGGTTGCACTGTCTTTTTATCGGATTTTGATGTACAAAGAAAGGGGGGGCAAATCTCAAACCCACTACTTTTGTTAGTTAACTCTTTAATTTATGTTGAAATTATGTCACAAAATGTGCAACGTGTCCCATTTGACCGGTACAGTATCTTGCCTGCCGGAAAGGTCATCAAGGTCACTCTTTTTAAAATCAAAGGTTACATACATACTAGGTGTGTTCCTTTAGAATTAGATTAAACTACATTTGCCAAGACGGCCTAGAAGTAGAAGTAAAACAAAAATTTTTAAAGACCCTTTCATGGATCACGGTAACATGCGCCATGTTGAAATGAATCTGCCTAAATAATCGCACTTGACGCACAGTGGGAGAAGTGCGCGTGAAGTTACGAATATTGTAAATGTGTTAAAACTAAACACAACGATGCACAGGGCAGATTCAACATGGCGCATATTTGGTGAAACGAAAGGGTCTATATAATTGTACATGTCGTACAAATGGCATAAAAACTTATTTATTAATATCATTTATACTTCAATCAATAGGCAAACAATGGTTACACTGTTTGTTACAGATTTTCAGAGTTCATTGTGTATTAATTTATTACATGAGATTGCAAGTAATTCACATAATAAATCAAGAATATGTCACATTAATATTGTCATCAAATGCTTTACCTCTTTATTTGAACTGTCCTCGTGATCTGTGGAGTAGTGGACAACCTTTCCCCCGCCCTCAATTTTCATTCGGGGAAAACTGGCAGAAACAGCATTGTTTTTCTTTCCCAACTTAAGCTCATACCTCAGTTGGATTGTAGGATCAATAAACCACTCATCTAAAAACGAGTCTCTTTCCTTTTGAGTCAGACGGTCCCAGTCCCTTCGGTGCGACTCCATGCACTTCCGTTTTTCTGTGATAATTTTTCGCCCGATCGGGCTGATTTTTGAGAAATAGTCGTCACTGATTTCCTCCATGGACCTTCCCCCGTGATCTATTGGAGCAGTAGTCCGTTTTGGCTGGGTATCTATTACAGTTGATGCCATGTTTTTCGGTTATTTTGTTGTTTTCTGTGATCAATGTAGCAATAACTAGTTGCAGAAAATTCACGATCGAATGACCCCAAAATGATTCATGCACATGAAATTTGCATGTCGATGACAGATGCGTTGGGTTTATTTTTGACACCTATGACCTTTAGCTAAAACAAGTAAAATTTTGTTGCTGTAGTTTAAATGTCATTTTAGAATATTTACATTTACTTATATATAAACATGTTTTGATTCGTTATGTGTTATTTTAGATACTGAAATTAACAAATAAATATTTTGTATTTATTTTAAAGATAAAGATGTATATTTTTTTGTGATTCTGGCTGAAGCGCAATGCATTTCTGGGATTGAAAATGGCGGCCGCTGGGGAAGAAGAAACGAGCTCAAAAAGAGACAGCAATCAGGTAATATCTGACTTCATCTAATACTTCTAACAGTCAACTTAATATATAGCAATTTGTCGGCACTCTTTAATAAAACCATTGTTTTTCAGGCACAAAAATGCTTTGATTATTACATTTTAAGTAAGTTCCAGTATAACGGAACGTTATTCACGTGGCTTTGTGTAGTTGAGACAACTCGACCTTTATACTTCCAGTTGTGTGGTCATGGTATTGGTAGTGAAACTCATGAACTGAATGGAAGCATCCGAGGCAGCTTGACATGGTTTGAGTTGAGTTAAGTTGACGCTGCTTGTTGTACTTTGACTTTGTACTTACACTCGCACTGCCACTTGCAGATGTTTAAATGTATTATTAAGTATATTATCAAATCATTTTCCAATTAATTTGTTTTTTTTTTAAACTTAGTTACACTTTTTTTTACAGAACGAGTGAAAGAATAATGAATATCTAATTTAGTTAATTTAATCAGGTTAAACATTGTAAGGGAACGTATACCTTTGATTTTTTGAACTGTTCGATTGTTTTAATAGGTAAATAAATGTAGATACATGGTACATACAAAATACAGTAAAACTAAGTTTCATTTCAAAAGGTGGTAGCTTTTTTGAGATACCACTGAAATTCCGGAGCGGTTATGTCTATACTGGAAGAATAATCCGTAATTGGAATACACAATCTGAGAAACGTTTCTGACAGTAATGTTTCTCAAATTCAAACTTTGGAGGATACAAAGTGATATTTTTTCCATAACCACATTACTTCGAAGTGAGTTGATTCTCAAATTGCTTTATTTTTATACTAAAGAAACCTGCTGTGTATTAACCAAGTAAGTTTTTATTGCCATTAGTTTTAGGAGTGATTACCCTTCAACACAGTGTTATTAACAGTTAGTAACACTAAGATTTTGTTTGTCACCATTCAGTTTGAATTTATTTGTGTTTTCTTCTCCCAATGTAGTTGAATGTGCAGACATTTTTTGAGTTAGAAGAATGTCACACTGTGATATCTGAGCTCCAACGATGCGGATGTTGCCAGAGGTGCATCTTAAGACTTATTGGAGTGAAGAGGCAGCCCCTGTATATGACTCCCAATGAAGTAAGACATGAGGTCTGGAGTACTAGAGTAGTACAGTAATCATTTCCACATTAGGGCCTTAGGCTCAAGGAGAAAATCATTGCTTTTTATAGTGTCTTTTGTATAAATTACGATTTAAAAACTTATGTACAATGTATTGATGCATGAAGGAGAATCTACAGCACAATGTGTAAACTTGAGGGTCAATTTTTAGAAGGTACATGTAACTTGAATTGTCTTCATTAGGAGATATACTACATTTTTGTTATTAAGTTATTTTACATTTTAACCCAACTACCCCAAATCCTTCCAAGCTCATGTCATGGCTTATTTGAATTTTGTAGATTCAGTACAGGACCCATTTTCATAGCCCTGCTAACCATATAATTCTGCACTATTAGGGCCCTTTAAAGTGCACAAACCTATGTGCTGCAAGTGCAGAATTTTGACGTAAGCCGGGCCATTCAGCTTGGCCCTACACTCCCAGGCCATTCTTGGAAGCCTGAGGCTAGGTCTAAACTTTGTGATGATGATTTACAATATATAGTGGAGAGTGGAGTACTTTCATGGAGTTGGGACACCTCCTAGCTAGAAAAACAAAATAGGCTCCCCACATTTATCAAAAATTAGACAAGGGTTGGACTGGGGATTTTTTTTCAGTTGTCAGGCCTGGACAAATTCTAATTACTATTGTTTAATCAAAGTGTTTGTAAAGCAGTCGATGTATACACTTTACTTTGAGCTTAGTATCTACCACAGCTGATGAAAGGTTCGTAATGTAAACCAAATTCTGGTGCTTTAGGTAATAACCCAGCTGATGAAGGCCAAACAGAACGATGAAGAATCAAGCCCATCAACTGACAACAACAAAGAAACTGAACTTGTTGACCAGGAGGTTTCAGATTCAAGCAGT
>CM021526.1:20401205-20413497 GCA_010994315.2 Pisaster ochraceus | reverse complement strand
CCTGTTGATTAGCATTGCATATATCTTCATTTGAAGTCAGTGTTCAGGTAAGTTGAAATTACCAAGTTAAAATTCAAAAATTATAACTTTGTTGAGTTCAAAGTTTGCATTACGATTGCAAAATATATTTGGAAAGTGCGATGCTCATTTTTCATAAATAATACCATACATTTTTCATGAACTCATAAATTCAAAGTTACTGCACTACAATTTGGAAGGCAGGATGCTCAAAGTGTAATTATTTTTTTAACATTACCCTAGCATTATTCATTAATCAAGCAATTAACCACAAGGGAAACTGACTTGGTGAATTTTAATTAAATTGCAGGGTGAACAAGGATTAAACTTTTACTTTTTCACCCCGAAATTAAATTGAATTCTGCCAAGTCAGTTTCCATCATGGTTTATTGCTTGATATTTTACATAAAAAGTTCCTGTACTGCCGCTTCCCAGGCTGTGTATTAATCTTGTATGTGATTCCCAGTTATACGGCAGTTACAGGTTGAATGGATGGCTTCTGACCAAACAACCCCCGATCAAAGATATAGACAAAATAGGGAGACCGGCAACATTAGGACTAGATAGCACAGCTGATAGAGTGCCGGTGTGTTAATCTGAAGGTTGCAGGAATGCAGGTTCAAATTCCGGTCTCATCAATTTGTCTTTGTTCACCCAATCAATCGTTATTCGAAATCAAAGTTAAAACAGAATGGCATACTAATTGAAAAAAAACAGTTGGAAAGTGGGATTCTCAAAATGAAATTACTTCAATATTACCCTTGCACTGCACAGAAACCTGTGTAAGGGATACAGAAACAAAAGATATGAGGTGCAATTTCCTAAGCCTTGAATGTCATTTTAATTGATCAATGTGCATTGTCTGTTGCAGTAAACTGTACCAGAAGTCCATTCATAACACCATTGCTACCATCAAGGAGGTGTACAAGTGGGTGTGTGGACCAGTCATGGGGAGTGCTCTCGATGTGAAATTCTACTTCAAGGTAATCCAGATGCTGTTAAATTTTACTCAAGGAAATCGATTTAGTAACTGTGGGCACATTAAATTTAGAATTTTTCAAATTATATACACCTTCTCAGCCTTGGAATTACACGGATGCCATTGAGGCCATGGCCTCTGTTGCCCTGGTCTTGGCCCTGTTGTCCCTCCAAAAGTGCCCCATGGACTCCAATGGAAGTGCCCTTTGCAAAATGAAAATGGCCTTGCTTGGCCTCATCACAACTTGTCTTTGTAGGGTAACTGATTTCAGTTCACAGGTCTTATACCCTGACCATTCCCACATGTTGTCAATCCACTGCGTCTTTCTTCTGTCTGTCCACAAAATTTCTTTTGGCAGTAACAGCTATGGCTACGGCTAGATTGCTGCGTCATCATGCATTGAAGTATAGGACGTCCATAGCAACACCCTTAGCAACAGTCATAGCCGTAGCTGTAGCTGCCAGTTCAGAAACGACCTTTTGTTTATTCTCCACACTGCTGTATAATCTTATCTGATTCCGACTGCCTGAAGCCAATTTTTCTCAAATAACTTTGAATCAATATTGCCTTCATTAGATGTTGTCTGTATTGCTAAACAAAATGGTCAATAGACTGTGCAAGTCTAACATGTTCTTGATATCTGTGGAACCTTGGATGGGTTCTCACGTACATTGCCTTAACCCATAGCGGCTGGAAACGGCTTGTACCAAAACACCCATAGGAGCCGCTAATGGCTGCAAGAGTGATAAATTTCCACTAAAACTAAAAGTAAGTTTCTTGTCCTGAATTTACATTTTTCAATGTATCTTGTTAACATAGTATCTATGTTTCTGAATCGAAACTAAATTTCTGTTGCATACTATTTTTCAGACACTCTTACAAGAACAAATTTTGTAAAAAAAAACGATTGTTCTCTAATAAGTTAATGTGTGAAGGAAACATAATAGTGCAATGAAACTCTCAAATATGAGGAAAACTTATAAATAGTCCAAATAAACAGAAACAACTAGTGAAAACAAATTACTCTTCCTTTAAGTTATTGATTTGCCCTCAAGATATCAAAGAACTCTCCTCACAACAAGAAATGCAAACTATCTGTAGAGATACATGTTGGCATTCAGGCAAGGGGATTCGGATTATCCATGGCAAATAATGTGACTGTTGATTGATATCTGAAATGCAGAGTCCAATGGAGATTATGGTCACATTCACACACAAAGAAACTGAGAAGGAACTAAACAAACTGTGAGTATAGTTAAGAAAACATTGTGTGAATGATTTTGGTTTCACCCCAACACAGATGTGTGGTAAGAACTGTATAGACCATATAACCTTTGACATCCATGTTTACAAAAGAGCCAGGGAGCCTGGACTTCCTGCAGGCATGATTTGTACAACTAGCTAAATGGAAGAACACGTCAAAACAAAGTGTTATCTTTCTGATTTTAATCAACTTTTGATATGAAGAAAGGGGGCACATATCTCAAAACTTGTGAATTTATGTGGCAATTAATAATTATAACACAAAATGTACGTGTTCCCATATGACCAGTGTAGTACCTTGCCTGTCAGAAAGGACCTGGAATGTACAAGGTCACTCTTTTTGTAAACAAACGTTATGCAGTCTATACACTGTACACTGTGCTGTGCTTTTCAAGGTGGGGGGGGGGGTCATAGAGTGCTTCACAGAGTGCACACAACACATTGGTCAAACCAACATCATATTGTTTGTCCCTGATGCAATGTGTGTTCATCATCTTCATCATCATGCATCCCTGACCTATCACACGGCTTGAGTTCCTTATTTGGGTTGTGGGGTTATCATAGTGGTATCTTCCATGCTTTCCATCTAGGAGCCTGGTTCAAATCTCACCATGGGCACCTTGTGGATTGAGTTTTCAGTCCCTATCTGATGGTGTGGGCTTTCCCTGGAATAATTCTCTGGGGGTTTTCCTCTCACATCTAAAACTGAAACTTCCTTCTTTGTCTTCTCTCCATGGGGTTCTTGGCTAATACTGTGATTAAGTTTGCTTTTCTGAGAGTCCTGGCTTCACAACCAGAATTAATAAATAAAATGAAATGAAATGAAATAGCATTTTCAGTTTACATTTCTAAGCTATTATTACATGTTATGATTTGTTTTCAGATTTCAACAGGGTAATAACGAGCCTCCAAGAAAGAAGATGAGAGTAAGTTATTCTCAAACTATCACTTTTATGCATGTGTTTGTGGATGTGACTAAATTTCTTTTGGCATGTTAATCCGAAGGTCGCAGTATCAAGTCTCGACCTGGTAAATTTGTCTTTGTTCAACTCAAAAATATTTAAATTTCTTTCTATGTGTTTGAGTTTGAGTTAATGAATTTGTACTATTACTAGAGACCAGTTTAGACAACAAAAATGTCAGAGATGTTGTGCACATTTAAACTTACTGATTTTGGTCGTGGCAATCAGAATAAAGATTTTGTAGGTCTTCAAATGCTATTCTCTTGATTTGGACTGTATTCAGATGGAAATCTATTTCTCTGAAGGATTGGTAATGAACTTGATAATTAATCAGCTTCCAGAATGAAACTAATCAATCTTATAAATAATAGGTTACTCTGTCCTGAATATTATGTATTGTTATTCATATTCATATTATTATTATTATTATTATTATTATAAGTATTATTATCTAACAATAGAAGCTAAAATGGTTGGATTTAAATTTTAATTGAATGAAAATGAAACTTTTAGATTCAGGTGACTTTCACCTAACCCCTTCCTCTATATCTTGTATTAACTTACACTTTTCAATTCCAGTTGTGAAGTTTGAGGGTTTTTTTTTTTCACCTTGCTTTTTTATGCGCGTTACAAATGACTAAAGTATTCTTCAATGTAAGGCTTCATTGGTTTCAGTTTGCCCTCCATAGACAGAGTAGTTAGTAAGCTCTCTTTCCTCAGTTCATACCAAGTCGGGCAGAAGAAACAAACCCGACTTTGCCAAGCAACACGAACATGATGCCTTTTTAGCTGCATCATCTTCTAAAATCAAACCAAAATCTATGTTCAAAAGCCTTAGAATGTCCTAGTAATATAAAGTATGTGTTTAACAGTAAATTTACAATTGAATTATTTGTATTAATACAGTATGGGTTTCATAGCGGAGCTGTCAACTCACTAGGAAAGCCAGTGGTACTGGGAGCCATAAAGAACTTGTCAAATACAAAATTTAAAGAGTAAGTTGAACGGAATAAACATTTTGTAAAGTTTGCACAGAAAAATCAAGGGTGTGTCTTGGAAAAACTGCTTTGTATGTGTGATTGCTGGAGGTGTAACATTATGTTGGCGCAATGGGCAAGTTTACTTGCATTTTCCTAACAAATTTTCAATGTTTAAAATCATTTGTAAGTACACTCACATGCTTGGAAGTGTAGACTGACTGTTCCAACCATGTAAATGTTGCTGGAATTATGTGCTAAGAATACTGCAAGATTTCATCAAGGTGATGCGCGGTAGTTGATGACTGTCATTTACAATGAGTCTTAGAAGAGAGGAAATGGTACCATCTTCTATTCTTTTTGTACTGTTTCATTTTAGATTGTTTACATGTCCACCACCAGTGCCCCAGCAACAATGCATCACAGAGGTGACCTGCTCACACTCGGCAGTCTTTGTTGCTGGTAAGTAAATAATAGCAGTAACAACACTCAGACATATCTTCTGTTATCTCAAAGGCTTAATAATAATAAATAATACGCAGGTCTGTAGCTCTTTATCATACCAGAGGGCATCTCAAAGCACTCATAGTTTCTTTTTTACAAGGTAGTTTCTTTTTTACAAGGTATTTGGAGCTATGTTCAAATTACACAACCAATTTATTTACGTAGCGCTATGTAATGGTTTGCAGTGTGCTGTGGCGCAATCTGCATCTGACCATACCAGAAAATGCATGGGCAAACCCTCTTCTCTTTTAACAATAAGTGTACTGAGTTCTTTTATGTGCATTACACAACATATTGGACCTGTGGCCTTACGTCCCATCAGAAGGACGAAGCAATTGTGTTTTTGAGTTGCTTAAGGTGCACTAGCCTTGTGCATTAGACTGCTCTGCCTCGACACTCTACTCTACTCTACGAATAAGACTGTTATTTTTAGGTTGTTATTATTGATTTCTGGTAATTAAACCAAGGAATCCTCAAAAGTGCCTCACACTGGAAAACAAGGCCCAGAAGATGTCCATGAAGGAAGGACAATGGTTATTTAACAAGTTCAGTTGTAGGTATGAGAGGGGAAAGCCTTAATGACTGAAAAACCGAGCCACATGCAAGGTTCAAGCCTGAGGCGGGATTCAATGGCATGGCAAGATACCCCCAAGCCATACCTGGGGAGTGTTGGATTTTGACAAAATATTTGTACTATTTTTTCCTTATTTGTAGGACGTTATAACAAGTACTCCCGTAACTTAAGCCAAACGCCATGGCTGATTGGAGGCGAGCGTAAGACTGAATCCTCCATGCAGGAGATCATATGTGGTCCAATTAAAGACCTCTTTAAGGCATCAGGTGAGAAGACCTTTTGCTACCAGGACCCAATTTCATGAAGCCTGTAAGCAGACGTTTTATGCTCACTGAGCAGCCATTAGCACAGCCTCTATTTCATAAACACTGCTAACTTTAAGCAAGGTTCATACTTTATACTACAAAGTCACAATGGACAATTTGCCCAAGTTGAAATGTGCTCAACTCTTGAGAAAAACATTCACTGTGCATATAGAGTTGTGACATAACATTCCCTGTACATTCACATGAAGTATGAACTGGGAAGTCTTTTTTTTTTTCTTCGTCGTAATTCTGAACATCTTTGTTTGCACAGATTTTCGGTTCTCAGCGTCTGGAAGGGAAGATGTAGACGTGAGGACACTTGGGAAAGGTGAGTTTAATTCCCTGTGTGTTTAAGTTCATTATTCCCTGTGTGTTTAAATTAATTTCTTTTGACTTTTGAGTTTTGATGCCCTCTCTTCTTTCAATGAAGGATAACATTTTTGTTCTTAATTGTAAGGAACAAAAGCAACTCAAGATATATAAAACTGCATACAACGTGTATGCAGTGTTTGTATATCACCACAGCATTAGTTGAAAACAGGCGTCATCATATTTCGTTCACATTTCAATTTGTGTAACTGTCATTTTTGCACCTCAGTGCAAGTTGGGTATCAGTAGTTATTTTTACGCAAAATATATCTTTTTGATCCTGAAGAAGCATAGATTTTGTTGACGGTGAATCATTTGGTTTTCAGGGAGACCTTTTGTAGTGGAAGTACTGAACTCAAGGCGGCCAGTACCGACCCAAGAGGAACTCACAGCATTACAAAAGGTGAGCACAGAGGGCAGTCTTGGCTGAGTTTGATGGCTGTGGCTGCAGGCGTCTTTTACCATGCTGAGGTATAGGCAGAAGCCATATCCACAGCCAAAAATGTCCACTGACCTTATGCATTGACGCCATCATGCCGCCATCTTTGAGATAAAACAATGATGAGACTGAGACAATGGGAAACTTGATGGGCACAGGATGGGCCAATGAGCAACCTTCTTTTGACCTCAAGCCGGGGTGCCTTACCCAAATGACATTCTGTGTAATCACATGGTTCATGCAAATATTTGAAGTTTTGGCTTTTACTGTTTATCCGTATACTTATCTCCAGTCTCCTAAAACATGATTTATTTCAAAGTAATGAATCTTCATACATTTTATAATAGAGAGAAAGGGAGATCCTGCATATTTGTCCTCTCTTTAACAACTTGAGCTTCTTTGCTAACAATTTGTCTAATTTCAAAACTTTACCAACGTTATATTTCTTTGTACAGAGTATCAACAGAAGCACTACAGATGCCCGTGTTAGGGATCTTCAATGCATAGATAGGTAATAATCAGTAATACCTGAGAAGGTTTTTATACTCTCATGCTAATCTCTAGACTAAACCACATGATGCCACATTAATCTCATCCCATCCTCACCCTTTACAATGGACGGATCCATTAGGTGCCCCTTTTGTAATGGTAGTACATGGCAGACACTTGATGGACTTATAGGCACACATGTGTGAATGCTATTTGCAAATGGCAAGGCAGAAGACTACTGGATGACAGCTTCAAAATCCTATTGATTGTTGGACTTTGATTTGTTTTTTTCCTCTAGAGATGACACAAGTAAACTCAAAGCTGGGGAGGAGATTAAGACCAAGTCTTACAGTGCACTCATTTGGTCATCAGTAGAGCAGACTGCAGAGAGTTTAGCATTCCTGACTGATATTAAGGTGAGATACATTTTATAGAATTTCAGTCCTTCATCTTTGTTTGAAAAGGCGTGGTAGTTTTTCCATCTGCCAAAATGTATGGGCGTCGTCACACAAGGCGGTTTTTGTCGACAATTTGGAGGCAACCAACTGCACTGTATGCCAGAGGGACATTTTGATGTAAGAAGGTACTTATTTTTTGGACACTATCTTAGTATTTCTCAGAAAATTATGAGGAAATCAGAGTGTTGCCTGGAAACTGCCCTGTGTGACATGGCCCTGTGACAATAATGTAATACTCTGTAATACTCTGAGAAATTACCATTACCAAAAGACCAAAGCCGCACTTTCATTTTCCTGATGCCCTAAGGAAACTTTAAAGGTAGGGTCATATGCTGGTAATGACCCTAAAAAGAAATTGTGTAATTTCTATTTGAAAGCCTTCTTGTTATAAATATGGGATATTATTTCATCTGAAAAGTCCCCGTTGATTAGAAATCAATGGAAATATTTGAATCTAAGAATTCTGAGGGTTGGTGTCTGTTCGCGAATGCTGTGGCCAGAGATGCGGTTGGTACCCGCTGTCACCTCTCTAAACATGGATGGATTCTACGTTCTTATGGGAAAAATCATGTGAGAGTTATTTGCTGTTTTCTCAAGCAGACACTATATTTACCCGAAACTTTCACATGTGAATTGTATTTTATCTTTCTTGCCAATAAATCAGCATTACATTGACAAAAAAAACAATCTATTACCCTACCTTTAATGTGTTTGCATTTTTCAGGACCTCACATTATATCAGAAGACACCAGTGCGTGTCCTACACAGACGACCTCTAGCAACAAGAGAGCGAGTTGTCCACAGTATCTCAGCCAAACTAATTGATGCCCATCATTTCAGGTTATTTTTAAGAACACAGGCTGGAACGTATCCTTTGATATGCAGGCACAAATCACCATTTGTTTTCTCTCTTTTCTTTCGTCTGAGCAGGTCCATAGAATCGGTTCCAGCTCGATTGAAAGTTTATTCGTAGTACTTTTGTTTTTGAAGTTTCCTGAACGAGTTTCTTTGTACAGATATATCAAGGAGTTTGTCCACAGCGACTTTGGTCGGACGAAGCCCAACCTGGGAATTCTCCTTAAGTGTGACGTGGACATTCTAGAATTAGACGTTGAAGTGAGTATTTGAGAAATTGCATTTTTTTACAAATTGTGGAAGAAAACTACTGATTTTTTCTGAGCTTTTTCCCGGTTTACTAAGCAATACATCAGCTAAAGATGCTTGCCCAATTTTACTTATGCTTGCAACCCAGCAGTGTCCATGGCCAATTAAATTGGCCCAATTTTTGGACTGAGTATTATTGGCCCTATTATGCATTTTATTGATCATAACCATCCTTAAAATTACCATTTTGAAAGTTAAAACTGTTGCCAAAATAAATTTTGGGAAGTCACATTTGAATTTACGTATGCCTTGACTGCACTCATTGCTTCTATAACTGATAATACATGTACATTACCCTCATTTTATACAGGGTACTACTTGGGTGAAATCTGTTATCAGTTCATTGTCAACCTTGTACCTTGTCTTTACTTTGTTTTCCTGTTCCTTGTACTATGCCTAGTCTGTTGATGTGGACTGGCCTCCATTTCTCCCTGAGGAGGAGGATGCCGATGAGCAAATGAAGGAGGAAGAGGACAAAACATGAAGATATTGGAGACGAGGAAGAAGATGAACCCAAGTAAGATAGTCGGGTCCTCTGGCAAGATGTAAAAAGAACCTGATAGTCTTGTGCCCATAACGAGGCAGACAACTATATAGGCCTAGGCTAAGGCTTTGGTGGCAATTGCCTTCATGCTGCTGTTCTGTGCCTCGATGCCCCTTGAAATGCTTCCATGGAATATGCCTATCTTTTTCTCTTAGAGGTGTTGATGACCGAAGACAAATTTCCCTTTTTTTAATAACTCAAAATTCCTCAAAGAAAACATTCAATCCGATCAACACAAATAAATACAAGCTTTATCTTTTTTGTGATTGTCAATGTACATGTGCCGTGACCGTATTGACAAACGCCACTCTAACAAGAAGTTGGAATGATAATTTGCAGTTACCTTTTCAAAAAGTTAAACTTCTTGATATTGTTGTTCTTCAAGAGCTGCATCAATAATGAGTAAACTTTCAAGGAATTTCTTAATCAATTCTTTTGTTTTCTTCTTCTTTTTTAAGCAATGTTGCATATATGCATCTTTATTTTTTAATGATCATTACTTTTGAAAATAATATTCTTGATGACAGCCTCTGCTGCACGGGAAGAGTTCAAATACAGTGAGGACGATTTTTGATTCCTCACATCAAAATAATGCAGCAATTTCTGTTTATATTGTTATAGTGTAATTCTTCCATAGTCCATGACAATAAATTCTCATGGGATAGCAATCATTTCATTGCACTTTACTATTTGGGCTTTGTTAAGAAAGAAATACATATACATGCTCAAATAATCACAAAAACTCAAGAACAATTTCCAAGTCATTACTCTTGTTTCTGTTTTTGCTAAACTGCAGCTTTATTTACACAAGGACTATGATATAAAAACAGTTGGATCTACACTAAAGCGATTATAAAAAGAGCTTACACGTTCACCGAAAGAATTGTCAGATTATTTTTTTATTAAGTTGTATTCATGAAAAAGTGACTTGTTTATGGTTTTTATTTGGTCAAATTAGATGTATTGGTCAAAGACCAGGTCAAAGACCAGAATTTTTACTTTAATTGATTTCTTGTCCTACAAGCAAAGGCATTAACAAATATGCATTTCAACATAATTTGTAAAAACAAAATTCAAAATCTCTGATATCGTTTACCTGCTTGGAAACAAAATAGCCTAATATATACATCCATGTGATTTACTCTTGACTATTTGTCCCGTTGTATGTCACAACGACTCTGTTTTCAGTTTAGTACAGCGTAAACTAGAAGATAAAAACCCACTTCTTTCCTATTCTATAGAAGCAAAAGTTGAAAAGTATTCCTTTTGACAATCAACTGGAGTAGCCGATACCAAAGTAAAAACACCAGCATGGTGCGTTAAGTTTCAGTAGGATAAAAGTATGAATACTAGGGACTGGAAAATAATCAGTCCACACAGCTTACCAGCGACTCAGCCACAGGCAGGCATCAAGGCATGTGCCCCCAACAATTTTCCAGTGCCCCCCCCCCATGAAAACAAATCCAGATACATGTTCTGCCCTCATAAAAAAGAAAAAACACGGCCCCAGTCTCCCCCCTTGACTGGAATGAAATGCCCCCCCCCCTGAAAAAACACCTGGCTACGTGGCTGCAGCTTGCCCCATACAACTACCCTCCTAATGCCAGCAAAAAGAGTATATTTGCTTAATGAAATAAAGGGGACACATACTAGGACATCAACCTTTAAAAAAACACTCCATGTTTTGTTTCACATTCTCATTTATTTTGGCATGAAACTTTAAAAAGAAGTATCCAAAAATGTTTGTTTTTGTTTGCATGTGTTATCAATCAATTGTGGATTCTTAACATAGTTATCTCCCTACTGAAAATGTGAGATGGCCAAATCCTACTGAGGCTTTTTGGTAATGTTTATCACTATTTGCTTATTTTCATTCAGTAACACTGTTGAAAATGCGCATAATGTTCATTTCACAACCATTGGAGTGCACCGATCAGAATCTCTCATGACAAGAAGGCACCATTTTGATTTAGTTCACTTTTCCCAAAATTCTCTTCCTGCGATCACCAAGGACGAGCCTGTGAAGAAAACAGAATAGTTGTTTGTATGGTACCCTGCTTAGTTCAAGTTAACTGTAACAATATAAAAAATCACTAGGTACCAGTCTATTAGGAATGGAGCCTCGATGTGAATTTCATTGACTTGTTCGTAAAATACCTGTTTTAAACAAAGTTGGTAACTTGGTATTTAGAATGATTTTTTACCTATTAAACCAGAGGGTTGTTAAAAATCAAAAAGGGTTTGGCAAACTGAAGACTCTCTTGATCTGGTTTTTGTGTAAGATCATGTCAACACTTTTGTGTTCAAAATCAGTGAATATCACTATAAAAAAGTACAATCAAATTTCCAGTGTCGGCATACTTGTAAATGCAGCATATTTTGTAAAAGACCCGAGTAATGTTGGCATAAAACAGACCAGTGTGAGTAATTGTTTATTAGGAAACAGTCTTTAAAATTCATACTTTTATATTATTGCCTACATTTTATGGTTTCTTAAAATAACAAAATGTCAGCCAGTAGAAGTTTTTGTAACTGCCATTGCTATCCAAATATATCTTGGTCAGAAATGTATAATATTTTTGTTGTGTTGAATGAAATAATTATAAAGACTGCCAGACTTTACCTGTAGACCAGGGCAGCAAGGAGGGAGCCCACTACTGGACCAACCCAGTACACATAATGATCATTCCAGTAACCAGAGCAGATAGCTGCTGCAAACGACACAGCCGGGTTAAATCCACCCCCAGATGTGAAGTAGCTAAAGAAACATTATGAGCAATAGAAGAAATAGTTGTGAAATCAAATGGGAACCTAAACCTCCCAGTACTGGGCGAACCATTAGGCGTGTAGTGTTAGCCAAGGGTTTCTGTTGAACATACTGTTTCGGAACCCCTCCCCCCTCTCTAAATCTGTCTTTTTAAATCATTTCACTGCAGACCTACGATTGTCATGATTTATGCCTGGAATCTTTCTTTGCCTTCAATTTGTCTGGGAGCTCATGGATTGACAATCCATGGAAAAATACCTTATAACCCCTTAATGTCAGATCCTCTCTCTAGTTTGAAATCTGTGGCAATGTGAAAGCATTATAAAATGTCTCTACAGTGTATCACCCTGCAAGTTTGGGAAGGGGTGAGTTCCACACCAGATGAATAGGAGAGAATACCACAAATATTTCAGGTTTTGCAATTCTTTTTTATCCGAATCCCTGTAAATGTTAAACAAAATTAGAGTGATAAAAAAAAAA
>CM021526.1:20369484-20379969 GCA_010994315.2 Pisaster ochraceus | reverse complement strand
CATCAAATATCCAGAAAGCCAAGGACACATTGAAGAAGCCAGTACTTAAGACACGTGAAGATAGACGCGCAGGAACTAAGCAGAACCGTGCAAACAAAAGAGCAAATGTCCTTATGTCTCGACGAGGTATTAATGCTTAAACGATGAGGTATAAATGCTTAAATTCAATTTGTTTGCAGCTGTAAAAAAGAAGAAGTAAACAAAAGCGTTGTTCATCCATGACTTGCATGCAAAGGCACCAGCAAAGAGGAACTTGTGTTCAAACTTTGAGATTCACAACAAACTGTGGCTCCTCTCAACGTGGGTAAATTGTTTGCTATATGAGTGTGTGGTTCCTCTTTCTGCTTGGAAAGCAAAGTAACTTGAAAGAATCTAGAATGGTCAGAGTTGAACAGTTTATAAAACACTATGGTTATAGCAATGAAAACACTACTAGAAATGTCACCATTGCAAGGATGCAAGGACACGATGTACTTTCCCTTCACTGACTTGTTTTGCTGTGACCCACTACCATTAACTGGACATTAGATCTTTATGGTGAGTGGTGATTCAAATGAGTTAGCATGTTCCCCTTGCCGTAGTTACTTTGAGTTTGACATCATTTTCAAATAGTGCACATTCATTTTAACTTACAGCTTTGTAAATTTTGTACATAATGTCTTTTTAGTTCAATTTTTGTTTTATAACATCATTTTAACAAAGAGTACGCCTGTACTTCTTCTGCGTCAACAATTTAAAACTTTTGGAAGAAAATAATATAAGGTTTGTGGTACAAACTGTAAATATGCCCAGTTGATGTTTTAGACTGCACCAAGTCCTCATGGTACATGTATGCTAGGTTTGTTTTTATGGGATTGAAATAATTATGCTAGATTTGTTTGCTTGTCCTTAGATTGTACAGAAACAGATTAAATATTCATTTGTGGAGTACATGTGTAATGCAGTGATTCAGCCGAAGACCCAACTTTTGACATTCACAAATTTATTGTATTTTGGTCAAATGTTTATGTTGTACAATTTCCAATACAAAGTAATTTCAGACAAGTGAAATAAACAAGTAACTCTTTTAAAAAAGTACATGACTCTCACAATTATCATGATTATCTGAAGCAAGGCTGTGATAGTCAATTAAACTGGAATTACATACCAATCTGAAATGCATCTTATTGAGTCCTGAAAACAGTTATAGACCACCACCAGAAAACACATAACTCTCCGATTCATGTTTTACCAGAAAACTTCACATATGATACTAGTGACCGATAGTATTTTTACTACTGTATTATTGTTTAGATGATAAATATGAGGCAAATACAAGTGTTGGCTGGAGAGCTAAGGTTGACATCCATGTGATGCGTTAGATTCATGTGTATTTTTTCTGATTTGTTTTTGGCGTAGGACCCCCCCCCCCAAGGGTACATGATGATCTTGTCTGATATGTTCATTTCTAATGCCTGATGGATGGTTCTCTATGTTAATAATAATAATATTGAACATTTCTAGTGCGCCATGTCTGTCAAGGATGACACTCCTGCACAAACAAAACAGGAACTCTGCTATACACAAAGGGCAACCAAAGGCCGAAGCTATGATTTCCGAAATAGATGGCTAAAACATGGTCACTTGCAGGGATGAGAATTTTCAGACTTTTATCTGAATTCAGAATTTTGTATGTCTACCTGGGACCCCCCCCCCAAATGCTTGACACACACAAAATACACACTTACTGCAATATAGTTTGTTTCTCTACATTGTTTATCCACTACATACCTCTTTATAATACACATTCATCTACTGCACATGTCTACAGGTATAAATTTAAAAGTGGAATAAAAAATGAAAAATTATGAATAATAAGTCTAAGCTGCTCAAAGGATTTTTAATTGAATGATAAAAATGTCCTGTAAAAACAAACAGAAAAACAGAATATTTCATAACTCTGGAGTCAATACTGAAAAAAAAAGGTCTGAACCATGGATCAAGATCTTAGAAATTTGGTTGAAATGATGACCTTTTGGTAACCCCTGGCGTTATAGATTTCAAAGAGCTTTTAGGAACAGCGTCCTCTCTGCCGTATGATTTGGGGTCATTAGGTTTAAACTATGAAATGTTCAAACTGTGTACACTGTATTAATTTAAAGGAAACAAAATGAAACTGAACATTGGACAATTCTGGGTGGGTAAGGGAGGAGGTAGTTGCAGGTACCAAACAGTCCCTCAGAATCATCCTTGTGGGGTTCCTCACCCTTCCCATAATCCCCACCCTTCCCCGAAACCAAAAAAGGATTTCAATTAGAAAAAAAAATGGCCACTCAAATAATTTATAGGATACATTTAATCAAATCTATAAAAGTAAAACTAAATTTGGCAAAATATCTGTCCAATTTTTGAGTTGTACATGTTGTGCATCATTGCACATTACACAAGACTATAAACTAATTAATCACTAACAAAATTGTTGGTGCTGAGTGTGTAGATCTTTTAATCACTTGTGGATGACACTTTTCTTTGACAGGAAATGTCCTCCAGAAGGACAGAAATCAATGTCATTAACTTCTGAACACATTAATGGTAAAAATTAGAGTGTTATGAAGCTTAATACCATGGACTTAGTTTACGCTTGAAGTACGTCACACTCAACTTGATGGAATACATAACTACAAAGTTTCAACTATTAGACTCCTCATATGCTGGCATGTTTTTTTTGTTTAGATACAGTATTTGTTGGTGACTAGTTTTGTGCGTTTTGTATAAAGCAGTAATTTTGTTTCTCTTTTAGACAAATCTATGCAACAAAACAAAGACTAGGAATGAAAATATTCTGTAGAGCTTTTCATAACTTGAGAATCAGAACAACCTTGTCAACACTTGGAACACTTGGGAGAAAGATTACCATAATTTAGCATCTCTGCTGTTGCGTTAGAGATTGCAAAATGCCAAGCATGACTTGTGAACTACTGTAGTTCTTGTGATTACAAAGTTGTCTAGATGATAGTGTATAAAACAAATGGAAGACAGTAAAGTGTATATCATAGAAAAGTGTACAAACATAAAAATGATATTTGCTTCCTTTTTGATAAGGCCGCAGTTTGATTGACATTTGTTTTTAAAATAAAACATTTGTCCAGTTAGCACTTGCAAATTTCACCAATTATATGGTACACTTGATCAAGACAGTTGATGTAGATTTCAATAAATATTATTTCATTGTACAATAAGTTTAAGGCTACATGGTTCAAGGTGTATGATGCTATAACTTCTGTAGTTTCATGTCCAGTTTAGGCTCAAACCTTTCAGAAAATGACACGGTAAGTCAACAGACATCCCTTAGGCTCCGCCCCTACTGACCAATCCCATTGCCGGCATTAAGATTACAGTGTTGCACACTGTGTAAGTGTCACAATGCGCTGGCTAAATGATAACTTTAATCAAGGTGCGCTGGCCGGATGGAATGGTTTAATCGCATTTTGCCTCGCTTTAATAGTTCACTATAGTAATGCCCCCACGCTTGCAGTGCTTGGATCCAGACACTCTTACCGTACACGCAAACTATAACCGTAATGTACATGTACATCCACATGCGTATAGATGTTGTGTGGATGCGTACGTGTGCCTGTGAATATCTTCCTGACGGACTCCGTACAGGGACTATATGAGGGCAAAAGAGAGCAGCGCACAAGACAGCCTTGGATCAAGGCTATCTAAATGATCAAGGGCTGAGAGTCGTGTATCCGTCCTGTGCCTATGAGTGCTGTTGTTAAGCAGGGGCTTAATGCATCAGTAAATTAAGTCTGTTTCCAAACTAGTACGTGATTCTCCAGTTAGCGCCAAACCCAATGAATCGAAACACTGAATTTTGTTTACAATATTTATGACAATTAGTTTCAATGCATTTGGATTTAAAACAAACATGAAGTCATTGTACATTCAAAATGCCAAGCTGCCGGCATATAATGTTGAGCATACAATAATATTACAAGTCTAAAATATTATCTACAAGTTTTGTAAAATACAAGCTAAAAGTACTTCTATGTATTACTTAGTCATGCAAAGCTAGTCCCTTTGTTCATTGGCTTTTACCACCGCACATTTCAGCATGATAATTATTGAAAACGGGCAAGTTTAAAAACAAGAAGCACATTGGTACTCAATTATATTGTTCAAAGCAAAACACATGTCAATATATATTACTTGTGTCTTTGTATTAATTTCTTTGTTAATGATAAAATGCTGCAAATAATGAAACAAAATACATCAGCAGAAGCATTTGACATTTTGGAGCGAGGGTGAAGGAAAACATAATCCACCCTACATGTAAAAAGTTTCAGGGGAGACAAAAGTTTTACCACTGAAGGCAAAGGAGGTATAACTCATGCATTTTAAATTACCACCCAACATGGCACCTTTGAATGGTTGCTTTACTAATAATGTTCTATCTTGCTACAAATATGACAAAGACTTCTTAGGAGCTACTGTTGACTGCAACAAAATAATCTAACAATATGGCGGATACAGAACAATTTCAAACACGAATGATCGTCTTTGGATAAGGTTTTCCATACAGAAAATTGGAAAGGGGCAAATGTAGGCCACTGCCTTGAAGGAAAGAAACAAACTGATTAAAATTCTTCAGTATTGTTTACTGTCTGTTGATCTGTTGTATACTCGTAGTAATACTTTCCTTTCTTTTATTCAGAAGCGCTCTGACAAGAAATGCACCAAATGATTATAAAATTTGTTAAACAAGTATACAAGCGTTGCACATTATTTTAACCTTACTTTTTTAGGCTTTTGAATCATGCCTGGGCACCTCCTCATGTCTACTGAAAAACTCCAGGATTACTCAGCACCTTAATGGTCTGGACTTGATAATGCGATTGCAGCACATGTCTGGTCATGAGGAGTGGTTTTGACTAGATGCAGTATTGAATACATCAATACCAGGCAAAACCTAGAGAAAGGTTTCAAGAGGATTGGGGGTATCTAGGGTATGAAAGTCATTAAGCTGCCGCTACTGTACAACTTTGACAGGAATTAGTTTTAAGATGTTCCTGAAATACTGAGAATGGAGTGGGATGAAGATTCACACAAACCATTGTTGTTTCTTTCCTTTGATCATGCCCTTGTATCCGCCACTGCTGATTATAATTAAGATTGATAACCTAACACCCTGAACGTTGGGACACCATGTTGGAGGCACAAGTCTTGGGCAGCTCCAGACCCCGATGCAGGAAATTGGCCAGGTCAGCGCAGCCTCCACAGCACGGCACAAACGCACAGACGATGGCGTAGAGGATTCCGCAGAGGATCCCAATGGGCCAGCCGATGATCAGCAATAGAATGACCCAGACGATACTCCATAGCCAGCCGCAGTTTGCCATGCCTGAGGAGCGGTGATACGAAGTGGTGGTCGTACGGCTCGGTCCTGTGGTGCGGACGTGGGATGTCTCTGTACGGACGACGTGGTGGGCAGTCGGGGTGTGAGTCGTACGCTCTTTCTGCAGTGTGGAAAAGTTAACATCAAAACGGTCATTTCTTAAATAGCAACAGTCTCTTTGATGCTATTGGAAAGTTTTGCAAAGAGTATTTTTTCTTTCATGAGATTTATGATCCAATTCTGGGTTATGGCATTCTCCAGGTCATCAATGGTGTCATGGACATGTCTGATCAGAAACTTCCGATACAATCGTCAGGATCAAATGTGATGTTCTCGCTCAGATGTACCGTCAAAATCTATTACATATGGTAGCTATTTTCATCAACAGATTGCTTCTCAAACTTGATTTTCAAGGTCAGGATATTTTATGGCAAGAGTTGTGCATAGAGGCAGGAAGTTAAATCCGAGTGTGGGTGAAGATATGTCTTAAAAACTAAACCAATTCAAAGGATTGCCTTACCGTAACCACTACCTTAGTAGGCATTGATTGCAGTGTGTGTTACAAGGCGAACACTGTAGGAATTACACTAATGTCGTGCTACACAACTCACAACCTACGCACAGGATCTGTCAATTCAAGAACAAAAGAAATACACATGAAATATTGACAAGTATCAAATTTAGTCCTCATGTTGTAAGCATTAGTTCATGAACTCTAAAGTTTCATTCTACATGTATATATACCTGCTTATGTTTGTAGTTTTGTCATTCAGCCTTTGAGAAAGACTCTGCTATGGTTGAAACGTCAGGCCACTAACTATTTGTTTTCATTCTACATGCAGCTCAGTTCTTGGAATCTACTGTAACTAATTTATTTTTCTCCTAATTTCTATTTTTAAATGTACAGCATTTGAAAGCTCAGAGTAATTATTTTAAAGCTGGCATATGTATGAAGCAACCACAATTATTTTTCCCACTGGAATAGCTGCCACGATATTGAAGAAGTTACAATAAAAATAAATAAAACAAGTAACAGGCCTAAATCACACAGGAAACTGACAGTCGGTTTCCCCTTGTGGTTTTTTATTACTTGGTGTTTATTGAAAAAGTTGCATCCCCTTACAATGCCGCTTCCCCGGTTGTATCATAAATTGGGCGTGATCCCTAGGTATTTGGCAAATAATATATAGAGAAAAAAGGGCTAGTTAGCTCAGTTGCTAGGCTTAAACCCTGCTCCAATCAATTTTTCATTGTTTACCCCCGAAAAAAAAAGCGAGAAAAAAAAATTGGCTTGGACAGTGGGCCTAATAACTATATTTTTTTAATGTAAAAATAAGCAGTAATGAGATTTTCCTGGAAAACTCTCCTCAAAACTAAAGCAGCGTGTCTCTTTAAGACACTGGTTCTGCTCAATTAACCACAGCAAAGTGAGTTATTTCTCTCCGAACTTGTCAAATGGAATCCTTCACTCATGAGTTACACCCTCATTCATCGCGGCTACAAGTTTGTGTTATTTCAAGAGCAGACAGCTCAGGAAATTCAATAATCTCAATGCCTTTACAATCTTATATCAACTTCCTGATAAAAAGACTGCGGCACAGACAAGCCATTGATAAAGGTTAACATTTCATACAAATGTATTCTAGCGCAGCGATGAAACTGGTTTACCAAATTTGGATATGTTCCTCAGTGACATATACAGGGTGTGGAAGGGTTCCCCCATTAGCCCCCACCCACTGGATCAGTGGTAACCCATGACCCAGCTCATGAGTTTAATGGGGTTGTGACTTTTGATCATCATGGCAAACAAAAAAAATTCAATGGACTTTACAGCAGTATGCCTGTTCCAGTGATAAGCAAACTGTTGCTCGGGCCTGCAATTGCACCTCCGCACAATGTGCGTCCACCATTCCTGCCATTTTGGGAGTTAATTCCTTTGTGAACATTTGACACCCGAAATGGTGGATAAAGGTGGAAATGCTGGTATGTGCACAGCCCATCATGAAATGGGTGTACACCCATGTTCTTCCCAGTCAGACAACTTCCGGTACATTGTTGGAACTTCAGGGTCAATGGATAATACAGGATCTGTGGCTCTTTATTTTCATTTATAGCCATCATTTTAAAATCATGTTCATTTGCCGTCAATATTTTCTGATAAAATAAAGGCTGTTTGAACCTCGGAATACAATGCCGTAATCCTAAAAGAACACAAAACCACATTTGTTCTGTGTTTCAACTTTTGGGGAGACTTGATAAATTTAGGTCAATTGTGTTATTTTTTCCTAAATAAACCACATTCGTTTCCTTTCTTCCTCATGTTTGACACACCCATATTTATTGAAGGAACTTGGCATCAAGAAAAGAAATCCAAGTTTGGTTAAAAAGGGGCGGGGCACGGCGGAGATTACATGCCACAGGGATGGTACAGTACTAAACTTCTGGAAGGAATTCATTAAAGCCCATCTTCTTGGTTACAAAACACATAGAAAAGTAAACTCAAAATGTCCCCCTTTTTTTCTACCTCGGTCAAATAAGTACCCCTTTACAACAAGTAGACTATCCCAAGGAAAAACAAACTCAAGCAACAATAGTCATACACAAATATGTCCAGTTAGACCTCTTTTAATTATTTCTTTGTCAAATATTATTAGCTACAAACATGGTGAATGATTTGTATCAGTTTGCTACTCAAAAATCATCGTTGGCTACTCAATACATGTGTTAGAATTCAGTGTGCACAAAACATGTTCAGTCTCAATTTAAAGTTGGATGGATCCAATCATTCCCTGACAACATGATTCCAAAATAATTTAAAATGGTCAATTTACATGTTATTTATGTTAAAATGAAATCAAAATTCCTTCACCATTAAACTATTTCTTACTCTAACTAGGAAATAACAACTGCTTTTCTGTACCCTGTATCAATCCATATGTGTGGGCATTAAACAAACACAAAAAAGTGATAAACTAAATGAACGAATCTTATCCCAGAATTCCCTTTCATGCAGACATTTAAAGGAATTAGAAAGAGAAATAGTGTTCAACAAAGATGCTACATTTTTACTTACTTACAAACCCTTTTTGGTCGCCAAAAATGATTGTGACACAAAATGTGAAGGCACACTGATGAATTTTCTTTTAAATATGAAAATGCCTTCTTTAAAAAACAATCAACTTTGGAAAAAAAGCCACTAATGTTGACCTCCGAAACACAAAAAATCATGATTTTATGGCATTCTCATATTCAAATTAGTAGTTCCTACCATATTAAACCATTGTATGTTAAGTTGAGACAAGAGAACTTGATCTCTTATGAGGTTTGATTGTGTGAAAAAAATATATAAATCTTTGGATGGTTTTGGAAAAAATTTGAAAGTAACTTTCCGTATCAACTCAAGACTTTTCATTTGTATTGTCTGTCATTCTATGCGCTTTCAAAAAGGCACTTTCTTTGTAAAATTGTTTAATATAAAAACCTATTGTGCACTCACTGTGTACACTCTTGATTTAATAAAAATTACATATTTTTGATATAAAATTATTTATTCATGCAACAAATTTCTGACCTTACCTTGCTATTTAACCGTTTTATACAAAGCAAAATAAACACATACTTTTAATGTTTATATTATTTAACAAGTCATAAAAACACATCACTCACAGTTTACACTGACTGTAACAGATGTTCGGGATAGAAGAAAACTACAACGCTGTTAAATTCCCTTCCTTGTTTTTTTGAACAAATAGCACAAAATAATTGGTATTTCACCCAAGAAGTTTTATGCACAGAATTCTTATGCACAAAGTTCCCTATTTTTCAGTTAGGCCTACCAGCTTTTTTAAAGACATGCAAACAAATTTCTTACTAACTTTCCTGGTAGAATTATGTCCCCCTCTAAAGCATGAGGACATATTTCAGTGAAATTCTTAAAATCTTAAGAGCGCAATGCACATTTAACTTTCATTTTCCCCCTGACCTATTTTGTAATAAGACCCCAGTAACAAACGTTTTAGTAGCCTTGATTTCAAGGCTGTGCGATAGCTTTTCTTATGGGCTCATGTGCTAGGACTGAGCGCAAGCTTTGTATGTGGTCCGCAAACTGTGTATGTAGGGGGCTCGCGAGCTGGCATGGCGTGAAAGTGTGGTGCTGTATTTTCAAGTCGGTTGGGCTGCTGAGATTGCACCACAGTCAGGCTGTTATGTTTAGTAACCACAGCTATCGCACAGCCTTGAAATCAAGGCTAATGTTTTAGATATTAGGTACATATCGACGCATGCAATCATTTGGGTTTGGCCCAATATTAAACATACATATATTTTGAGGCATACTTTTATTCCAATCCTCCGTTCTTTTCTAAACAAAACTTTTTAGGAAATATTAAACAGACGGTTCATGTCTCAGTAGGCAGTTTAAACGAAGATCCAACAACTAAGGCAAGGGATATTGATTGTTTTCTGGGTCACATTGGATTTACACTTTGCATTTCATAAAATTATAAACAAACCTGATTTGGGAGTACATGTAGACACCATTATCTGAAGGTTTCGATAACAATTCTAGCCTGATAGTGTCAACAAACTTTAAAAGGCCATAAGTTGCTCACTTGGGATAGTTTCAGCTTGTGACAACACAAAATCTTAACAACCCCCCCCCCTCCTCAAAAGCAAAAGCTCACATTGATGTTTTGACTGCAGCACTTGTAAGACGAGTTCAAAGCTGAATCTAAAATCAAGGCAAATGTTGACCTCTTCCAGTGAGAACCTCAGGTGTTGATCATAGTAGAAAAAAACACAACAAAAATAAACCATAAGAATTGTCTAAGAACATTTAACCTCTCCTTGAAGGCTTAAACTACCCACTGGACCAGTTCTAGCTTAAACTACCCACTGGACCAGTTCTTGCCTCAAGTTCATAGATGTTAAACTTGTCACAGAACTAGCCAGCCGCCTTGTATTATGTTGTATTATGTTTTGTTAAGTATAATAGGCCTGTATACAATACTTTTAGCTGTGAAGATTTGATGAATTGACTTTTTGAGTTAACCTTGGAATCCTCAGATATCAAAGTTTCTGATATTGTGAATACTGTGAGTGTGAGGTTG
>CM021526.1:20315479-20339670 GCA_010994315.2 Pisaster ochraceus | reverse complement strand
TGCTCTAAACCACTCGGCCACATGACACCCCAAATTGGTCTTGGTGACTAATGTCATGACAAGGCAGATGTTAAAAGAGGGGTGTTGGTAAAAGTCGAAGGTCGGGGCTAGCTGGAGCTACCCGGGGGTTGCATTTATTAAGTGAAATATCATTAATAGTAGCTACTCACGAAAGGTTCTCAGGCAGAGTGTAGAGTCAAGATTCACTTTTGTTACAAATGGGTAGGAAAATTAGCAAAACAAATTGTCAAAAGGGGAATGTCCTTAACAGAAAATTCACCTTGCTAATTTTCCCAACCCATGGGGGCAGAATTTAATTCCATTCCCCATACCTACCTAAGAATCATCTTCAAAACTTCATATGGAGTACGTGAGTAGTCTTTTTCAATTATATTTCCTGTTATAAACGCAACCTCCAGGTAGCTCCGTACACTTATACAGCCCAACAAGGTGGGCTTTCAAGATAATCAACTAGTTTATGATTATTTTTTAGAGGGTTCTGCCATCCACACATGTTATTTTGCCAAATGCTGTCAGTGGCAATGTTAATTCTGGCTGCAGGAAGTTAATAACCGTTGAACAAGGATGGGAACGGCAGTGATAACCCTCCTCCTCCCCATCGCTCAGGGAACGTCTGAGACTTTAGAGGCAGGAGGCTAATGACCTTTAGAGGAGGAGGTTTACGATCATTCTAGGATGAGAATAAATGCTTGAATTGTGACATGTATCATACGTCCCGTAAACTTACTGGTTTACTTTCATTCATGTCAACCCCCTTTGCAAATGGATCAACTCAGCAGGAATACTGAATTCCATTTACCAATTCCCACAGTCGGTTGCTGGGTGTTGGTAAAAGTTGGAGGTTGAGGCTAGTTGGAGGGGTAGCCAGAGATTCATCTGTCATAGCACGAGAGTAATATTAAATTCAATCAAGACAATACAACAAAGACCTCTTACCACTTCCGCCTCAAACTTCTACCAAATGCTTGGGCGTATGCAACTATAGTCCAACCCTATTTACAGTCACATGATTTTGTGTGTCCCACCTGCCCCCTCCCCCATGGCGCAACAAAAAGTTAAGATGTGTGTTACATTACAAGGAGTTTATTGTAGATATTCACTACACACAAGGAAGTTGTAAAAGAGGCGGGTCTCAACCACAGTCAGACACTTATATCAACCATTTTGCTTTTCCTTTTTTTTCAGAAATTGGGCAGTTCATAATGGCAGGAAATGAAAAAAAGAGACCACCTGACACTGACACGAAGGGAGAAATGAGCGTGAAACTTGTTCATGTGGGTGTACAGACCACCCAGGGATGGGATGACACTGCCAAGCCGGCACGCCGCTGCGGCTGCTTCTCCGTGTGTTTCCTCTCGGTGATAATCGCAGTATTAGCCGTGGTGGCAGCATTCCTCTTGAAGGGGTACGAAATGCAGAAGCTAAGTCAATCACTTCTGATCGCCCAACTGGGGGAGGAGGCTTACTCGATGTTCAAAGCATATGATCGGAATGATGATGAATATCTCAGCTTGGCTGAGTTTGAGCCGCTGCTGACCAAATTGGACACCCAACACGACGAGGTGAGTATTTTGTTCCGGCCTCCTTTACCAATGTTGCTTTGTGTTTCATTTGAAGGAACTAAAAAAAGAATACAACCATGTAATTTTTTCTGTCCATCTGGAATTCCTTTTTTATCAGAATCATTACTTATTTAATCATTATGTTTTGGGCTGTGTTAATGAAATTCTTTTTTGTAAACTTCGTCCGCAGGTTGTTGACTTCAATCAATTCATGGAAGACATCGACCCCACTCAAGAGGTGCTTTCTGTTGAAGCTCATTTCCAGCCACTCCGTCAAGATACCATGACCAAAGACAGAGGGGGTCTGTTTGGTGTAAGAAATTTCGCTGTCATTATTTGATAAAAGTCTTTGAAGCTACAAAAACTTTTTGTTTTTTAGGAAGTTATGTCAAAATCTCAATATCGAACATGTGGCCAGAGCTGCCCCAAATCCATCAAATTACTCCATTCTAGTAACCTTTTAAACATCCAAATCTTTGGGCTCTGGTGAGCTTAGTCTCAAGTCAATCAAACTCTTGAAAAACTAGAAGTTTAATTTAGAAGATTAATTGCAGACTAAAGTTTGCTTAAACGTTGTCGTACAAAACTGTGCATTTATTGTTTTTGTAGAAAGACCCCAGCAGTCTAGATGGCCTTGATAACTGGACCAGCAACTACCAGAATATCGCTGGTTTTGGTGTGCCACAGTTCACTGCATTCCTACCTGATGGGGCACTCCCTGTGGGCGAAGTCTATGAGCTCGTCAAGTCCAACCTAAACCTGTTCTCCAACACACTGTCCAGCAACCGTTACTTCCCACCGAAGGTGGTGGGGAGGGAGTTGCTGCTACACAGGCTGCTGAGCATGTTCCATCCACGGCCATTCCTTCATACCCGGTTTGGTCCGCAGGGTGCATTAGCTGTCATCAGAGCCGAGAGCCATTTGTATGTTGATGTAGTTTTTAGGTGAGTAATGTTAATTTTGATATAATTTATCTAGTACTTTTTACACTTTTGGAAAACCTTGTTATCTCCCTGGGTTTTGTCCTCTGCAAAGTCTCGGCTCTGTACAAACTCATGTCAAAACTGATGATGAAGCTAGTTAGAGCTGGTCGCGAGCCGGTGCCCAGGACGAGGTTTGGAATGATAGCATTACATCGCTCATAATGGACCGCTAACTCGGTGTGAATTGTGTTTTTCATAGATGGTTCTGACAGCGGCCTCATGCTCATGCCGGCCGGGTGACGCTTTCATTTTAAAATAGGCCTACTCATTTAGTTTCCCTTCTCTCGGAAAACCAAAATTCGAATTAATCTAAAATATTCTCAAGGGAAAGTGGTCTTAAAATATTCATACTATGATACTTGCATGTTTTTAGTAAATTCATGGGGGTGCTTTGTGTTTACTGCGATCCCAACTATAGTTGGGACGTCCCAACTTTAACACTCAAGTTGGGACCAGTCCCATCTATAGTTGGGACAGTTGTCAAGTTGGGACGGAACACGTACAACTGATCAGCTGCTGAATTGTGTTTTCACATTTTCTTGTGATTAGTTAATGCATTTAACCGAATAGTTATAAAACTATTCTACCAGGATTAAGTTTCAGGTTAAACACAACCACTATACTTGAATTCTTCTCACCATTCAATTTTTTAAAATTCTTATTTAAACCTCGCAAACTATCCTCCAAATTTATTTTCCTGGTTCTTCTTGATTTGGGTTGATTGATTACCAGGCTCGCGAGAGTGGGCACTGGAATATACTAAAGCACCCAAGGCTGAGGGACTCGAGCCTGGTCTCAAGTCCATTTTTGGGACTTGGACTCAGACCAAAGAGGACTCGGACTCGGTTTGGAGGACTTGGACTTGGACAACAGGACTCCATTACAGCACTGAAAGCACCCCCTACTTTTAGTAAATATGTTTCATAAACAAAAATCTTTGAAAAAGTTATATATTATTTTTTTTTATACAAAAAATCATTTTCAGCATTATAGTGTGCTCGGGTGGCCAGCATTGTGATACTGTGATATGCCCTGTGTGTGTGTGCCTGGTCGGCCAGCTGGCCGGCCCTAACTGTGTGTACATAATCTCCATAAAAGAAATTGCGTACGATTCAGGCTTGAATGGGGTGGCAGGGATTTTCTGTGTAAAGTCCTATTTTTGAAAAGAGACGGTTTTCTCATGCCTTTGTTAAAAATTAAAAATTACATAACAGAAAAGACAAAAACAAAAGCAAACAAACAAGCAAACAAGAAACTGAAACATACATTAAATCACAAATATTTAAGGCTCTTCCACAAAAATAAAAATGTAATCACAAAACAAAGTGATATGCAAACAAACAAAAGATAAAAGGAGGAATACAGTAAGAAATACTTTAAAAGATAAAAAAACCACATGTTTTTAAAGTTGAGGCCTACATAAAATTAAAATAAATACAGGCTGAAATAAAGGGTGTAAATAATTCAACAAAATTCCCAATGTAAAAAGTAAATACATGCCGATGCATATTGTTTTGAAGTAAATACAAAATAAACACACATTCCACAATAAAAAATAATAATACTGCGTACAGAAACTATTCAAAAATATTAATAGAAAAGCTTAATACGTGCTTTTACAATGTAGATTTTGAAAATGGGAAAACACCGTGAACGAGGAACACGCTGTGCGCGCCATACAACACAGTAGAGAAATAAACAAACAACTCAGAATTAAACGGACAACTCTGAAATAATCAAACAACTCAGAAATGAACAAATATTTCAGAAATAAACCAACCTCGGAATTAAACCAACATATAACACAATATTTTTTTTAACGCTTTTACCCGGCTTTAAATGCTCACTGATTAATTGATATGTTTTTGACGTTGTCATGATGATGAAATAAGTTTACATTCAAGCTAAATAATTTCATCGTTATTAACATTTACACGTCAACTGTGAAGGGGGAAATTAATAATGATCTATCAAAGCCTTTAAAAATGTTTTGTTCATGATTATAAAGACAAATCGACATAAAATTTACTGGAGCCGTTAATGAGAGGCACTTATTGTTCCCTTGGGACTTATCACTTCTGAACCTGACATATTATGTTTAATATTCAATGACAATATTAACGAAAGAGACGATAATTGTATGTTAACAACTAGCCTTGGAAATGTTTTTCAATTTGAACCACAACTCTAGTAATTTACTGTACGAGTCTCAAAAACTGAACATCTTTTCAGCAAACTCGATCGATAGGAATGGGTTCAAAAATATCCAGACCACGAAGGTTTTCGGACCATAATGGATTAAGCAATAGGTAGACTGGGTACCCTGTGGTTACTTTCAAAAGACTGTGTAAGTCTGGCAATGATAAGGTCACCATTGAGCTTCCGGGCACCTTTGAACCATCAGCTAATGGGAGATTACAGTAAGTGCAATTTTAGGTGATTTTTATTTTTGTTACATCACTTGTTTCCACACCAAGAACACTTTGGTGGAATGGCTACATTTTAAACTAACAATTTATAATAAGTAAAACTTTAATAAAATCAGGAAACTAATAAAAATGAAGAAACCCTGATCAACATCCTATCGCTTTGGGCGGCTGGGCGGTCCAGTGGCTACCTTATAGTCACTGGACAGCCCAGTCGCCCAAAGTGATACACTTTAACATGCGGTGGGAAACTCTCACCAGCTTATGCTTGTAGAAAAAACGTGACATCAAAATAAAACATAGTCATTGGAACGCGTTGGTCAAGTCGATGGCAATCATAAAGATCATTATTAATTTCCCCCTAACTGGTTAAATGTTAATGAGGATGAAAATTATTTAGCTTTAATGTAACTTTCGTTCATCATCATGATAATGTCAAAAATGTATGACTTAGCAATTGATCAGTGAGCATTTGATGCCAGGGATAAGCCTTCAAAAGCTATTGTGTTCATCCTTATAAAAAATAATCAACATAAAAATTACCGGTAGCCATTAACAAAGGCACTTATTGTTCCCTTGGGACTGGTCACTTCTAAACCTGACTTATTCTGTTATTCAATGACAGTATTAACAAAAAGGATGATAAATGTACGTAAACAACTAGCCTTGGAAATATTTTTCACTTTGAACCGCGATTCTAGTAATTTACTGCAAGAGTCTCGAAAACTAAATATCTTTTTATTCGCCTCGTGAAAACAAGTCATTTTGGGGTAATCATTTTGCAAATTTCACTACTAATAGTCCTGCCCCCCCCCCAAAAAAAAGGGGAAATTTATGTGCCAAATTGTGTCTGTGCTTGCACGACAGAGCATTTAGGAATTTAAGCGGACCATACGCCGTAATGGCTTTGCGCTCTGCTCACGCTAATTTACTTGAAAAAACCCAGGGCCCCTTTGCAAAAATTTGTTCTCGCGGGCCTGTTGATTACTGCAAAAATACTGCAAAACTGTTGGGCATTCTGGACCTTAATTGTGGAAACTTTGCCAAAGCATGCTGAATGTTTTTTTACAGTGCAATCTGGGCCAAATTTCATAAAGGTGCTTCAGCACAAAAAGTAGCTGAGAATATAACAATTTGCTTGCTAGAATAAGGTTACCAGCCAAACTACCATGTCATGTGTACTGTTTATGATTGGTTTCTTGCTTAATAGCTTTGCCTAGCAGAAAACTGTTCACCAAAATGTTCTGCCTAAGCACCTATGAAATTGACCCCTGGAGCATTTTAAAAGTATTTTTAGATGTTTTTATGATTTTAATCTTAAATTTTAAACAATTATTATAGATTATAAAATATATTGTTGGGTATCAGCCAACTAACAATTAACCATTCTAAAATTAACCAATCTGCAGGTTATCAGCAAGAGGCTAGTTCAAGTTCAGTTGCACCTGCTTCTTGTATGCAAGAACTTTGCAATAAATTCTGCATTCCAGTTGTTCACCCGAATCTTTGGTTTAATGGTGTTCACAGGTCATTTTTAAACATTGTTATATATAAACATCCTTGCTTAATGCTGGTAGGTTATGTAAATCAAAACTGCTTCTGTCTGAAAAGCAAGCATTCTGGAGTCCCCAATGTTCTTCAGACATGCGAACTTGGTAGACTATTGGCATGCAAACAATTCACAACAGAAATTGTTTTGTTCTGAAGAATGCATTGATTATTGATATGAGATAAACTATGAGGTACACATGCACGTAATTGCTGCACAGCAAAAAAGAGCTGGTGCTGATAGTTTTCACTCATGCCATACATTCAGGGTTGCTTGCAGCCCTCTCGTGTTCTTCATGTAATTAGTTAATAATGCAAACCCTTTTTCCACTCTTGACTCCTCAGGATTCATGCAGAGTTTCAACTGAACGAGCCCCCTATTAACCCCTTCTGGTTTACCCCGGCTCAGTTCACCGGTAACTTGATCATCAGCAGGGACTCGTCACACATAGAGCACTTCCATCTCTATGTTCCCAGTAACAGGAGTCTCAATGTGGGTAAGAACAATCTTCTTGCAGAAAGAGTCTTCAAAAGCTAGCTACTAATGTACATTCATGATTGTATGTGAGCCCTGAACTCAATCAATCTCTCTACTTTTTTGTTCAAGGGTCAGTATCATACCTGCATTCATTCTTGTTCCCAGTGGTGTGCGGTCTCGCCGCCCCATTTTTCTTTCTCTCAAAAGGCCTTGCTCGATCGAAACCCCTGGAAGTGTGACTTTGAATTATCCAAATATAGTGGATAATTTAATTAGTCCTGTGGTTGATCCGGTCTGTGTTAGAGACTACGCAGAGCACACTGTCAAAGGACGAATCAAGTCATAGAGCAACTGGTCCCCTTTCATTCTTCTTTGATCTTGTGATAATGTCTAACTGTATGCAGCTTAGGGTGACCACATAAATTCATGATTCATTTGAAGCGTATTGCGTCAAAATACATGCATTTTTACATGTGCATTTGAAAGTTTTTAACAAGCGTCCGCACAGAACAGTCACTTATGGTAAGCCAATCAGCATGGGTTTTCAGTGCTTCCCTTTCAGGGGTTATTGACGAGAGGTATCCACACGGCGTGCTGCCCATGGTACTAAGGCTGACCTGTACTATATAAATTAGTATTTAATTACTTCCACCCATCCCCTCTGCTGAGCCTTCTTTTCAGAATCACCACTACTCATAATAATACTACCCAGTTCTTATATAGCGCTTTATCACACCCTGAGGGCATCTCAATGCACTCAATATTTTTTCTGCAAGGTATGTAGAGCTATAATTAGAATATAAAATATGTATTTACATAACCATGTCATGGTTTAGGTGGTGCCTTGGTGCAATTCGCAGCCAACTATACCAGAAAATATCAGGGCTAACCCCTTCTCTTAACGATAGGTGTACTGTGTTCGTTTACATGCATTGCACAACACACTGGACCTACAGCTTTACTTCCCATCCAAAGGATGAAACAATAATGGTCAAGTGTCTTGCCTTAGGACATAAGTGACTGGAACCCAGACTCTTTACAGAGGTTATTTATGTAGATTGTTTTCTCACCATGCAAAGTGTCAAATTCTATTCATTTATTTATTATTCGTTCCTTCTTTACAACCACTAAAAGACATGGAGTGGATGACCGGCCCTGTGGAGAATGAGAACATGGAGGTGGACATTGGTCACATGCCTCAGATGGAACTGACCGTCTTGTCCCCATCCAGCCACATTGCCATGTACGGGGAGAACGAAGAGGTCCTACAGGAGGCCAAGCCACCAGTCCGTGACTTGGAGAATAACAAGATCACATGGAGTAGTCAGATCTCCATGGAAGAAGCAGTCAGGGCACTAGAGCTGCGTTTCTATCCGTTCAAATCAGTAAGTAGGATTTGGTCGACGCCGTAGAGCAAAATAGAATGACAAGGATGCATGTAGTTTAGTTTCCTTATTCACAAACAAGTTTCCGCATTGTCAATATTTTCCATTTCTGTTTGTGTGTCATTTTAAATTAAATTGTGTTAACTATTTCACAGTTTTATTTATATTAATACCACTATTTAATAATACTTGAACTTCTTTCACACCAAAAAGAAAGTGTCATGTCATGTTAAATGAGGAATAGAATATAAAACTTACTCCTAAAAAGCCAGGACAAGGTTTAGTTATTGATGGAATACTCGGGGTCCACGTTGATTTGAAAAGTGGTTTACGTATCTTGCTTTTCTGATCCAATACCACTTCAAAAGGTGTTTACAGGAAGCATAATTTTCCACTCTTGTCTTGTTTGTTTTTTGTTTTTAGTTTATGTTTTTTTAGTAGGTCAGACTGATTTTTGAAACCTTGAATCAAACTCTGATATTGGAACTTGTTTACTAGACAGTTTATGACTGTGAAGTTTTGCTTTGTTTATTGTATTTAGAAAGGTACTCTTGATAATAGTTGTACAAACCAGTGTGACTTATTTTGCTCGAAAATATTTCAAAGTTGAGATTTCAATTGTTTGGTTCAATTGTACCCCCCTTTCAATAAATGGCATTCGTCATATTTGGTATCATAGGTGCCTTATTTGCCCTTCGCTGAAGCATTTCAGCGGGCAGCGGCACAGGAGAAATTGGTGCACTCCATTTTGCTCTGGGGATCACTGGACGACCAATCCTGCTGAGGTGAGATTCTTGATTTGCAAACCCCCTCTTTTGGTATATCTTTATTAAATGTATTGAATGTTCTTTAATTATCTAAATTCCCACAACACGTCCGGATAATTATGCCAGGTCTTCAAGAGACTCGAAGCTTTAGCCTATTGCAATGAAATCTCACTCATGTACATTGTTATCTCTCTCATTAAATCTAACTCAGGTCAAGAGGCTTATTCACAAATTTTAATCCTGAGAGCAAATTATTTTATTTTGCCACCGATCTGAATGACTTATGATCTTAAGGTTGGTCAAAGCAATATAAATTCAAAGCAACTGAACTCGCTCGTTGGTTTTAATGGATACAGACATTTTTTGCATAAACTGTATTAACACGTGTATAATATTGTTTGATTACCGTTTCAATTTGCTCACCAGGTTCTGGGCGGACTCTTCGAGAGACGGCTCTCGAGAGTTCGCCCGTTACTCAGCTGCTGGACAAACACTTTGTCAGTAGCTGGTCCCTCATTGCTGATCTCAAGGTCTTCAAGGAGGGTTCTGACCCTGAGGTCGCCAAACTTGCCACTCTCTGTTTAGATAAATACACGTAAGTTATAATAAAAATAATAATGATACCGTAGGCTTATGTAGCGCATGTATGAGACCTACTTATGGAGCACCTTATAAGGGTTTACAGGTGCTCCAGGGCACTCAGCAGCAACTGCCAGAAACACCTGGGGCAAACGCCTTCTCTTAGTGATAAGTGTAATTGGTTTGTTTTATGTGCATTACACAGCACATAGGACCTACGGTTTTAGGTTCCATCCATTACCATAGGAAAAGGCAATAATGGTTTAATGTGTCAAGACCTGGACTCGAACCCACACTCTGCTGCTAAGAAACACCAAAGCTTGAGTCAAGTATCATTGGCAAATTGTTTGTGTGCAACACCTTCAATGAAAGCTTATAACTTTCTCTGAATCGATAAAAATAGCTATTGAAATTTTTGAAATGGCCTCAAATCGGACCTGGCATCTTCAAAGAACATTTGGAAAGAACCTTGAAGTGTAGAAAAATCATTAAAAGGCCAATGTAGTATTTGATTGAATGATTCTTTCTCTTCTATGATGCTGTTGCAATCTTTCTCTCACTTATAAACGGAGTTGTGGAACTGTTTATTTCTTGCAGTTTTCCTGTGCAGATGATGATTTCATTACCCAATGGCACAGTTGTGCATCATGTCAATGCTAACGATCTACTTGACTTAAGTGATGAGACGCCTTCAATGTCACAGTAAGTTTGAATTTGTTTATTCATTAAAACTCAACAGGATTTGCCCTTTAATTTTTTAGAGACTGACCAGCAGGACTGCTTAGCTTGTCATTTCACTAGTCCACCAGCGTTTTCACATGTCCATATTTTTAATGAAATAGGGTTGCTTTTCAACTTAGAACTAGCCAGCCGGACCACTTGGAGTGAATTTTGACTGGTCCTCATGTGTTTTAACTGGCGATTGGCCAGCGGACCACTGGGAGAACGATGCTTAACTTTCATGTTTTTTTCCACTTACTGGCATAACAAAATAAACAGTCTGAACAGGTGAAAAAGTGGAATTATCTGACACCATTTCTATAACAAAAAGCTGCTGTAACACGTTTATGGACATAATTAGTCAAGAATGCATTTCCCCATGTGCCACACATGAATAGCCATAGATCCAGGGGGTGACCCCCCCCATGACCAATTTGTTTTTTACTACCTTTTTCATTTTGTGAGCTTAAAATGTGTATAATCAAGGTTACTATAATTGACCTAAAAGCGTAGTTCTATACCACGCTTGAGTCGTTCCCATAATCAGCGTGATCAGTTATTTTTGGGACTTCTTTTCGTATTTGTTTTCATTTATTCTTACAAATATATGTATCCCTACTGGCATCACCATGCCTTCTGTGTTTCTTGCCTTCTGTGTTTCTTGCCTTCTTGCTTAAAAAAAAGGCGAAATACTTTGAATTTTAGACTGTTTATGTACAGGTACCGGTAAATCTTATGAGATAATATTGTGGCCTGACAAAAACTTGCTTGCTTTTTTTAAGTTGCTTTATGACTAACTGTTGACAGAGTTTGTTTCATTTAGTGTCTAAGAAGTTCACAGGCTTCAAAATAACTGAAACTCATTTATTACGTCATCCTTTTAGCTCGAAGATCGGGGCAAAGATAAATTATTAAGGGCAGGTAAAATGTAAAAGGTTTAGGCACCTTCTCAAAACTATTTCAGGATAACTTGCGGATAGAACTTTCTCCACAGTTGAATTTCCAACCCCCAAGATATCCTCAAGCAGTCCAATAATATTGTGGATAGGTTTGAGGGGAAAGTGTTGCAACAAGACCAGGCAATTTCAAGATGACTAAACCATAGACCTTGAGATTCTTATCAACTGGAAACCAGCAGGTGGTCCAGGTTAAGCACTTTCGTTGACTTTGGCAGAAGTAATTAAAAGACTTAAAAGGGTCCTAAAGCAATAAATCAGTATGTCTTGTGACATTGCCAAGGGCTTGGAGATCCTGGCCAAAGCACAGACTGCTCAGTAGAGAGTCTGTCAACATACTTGTGGATATAATGAGCTTTGTACTAGGCAAACATCTAACTATGAGAAAAAAAAAACATCTGCAACTTATCCTCAATGATTCACCCTTTCTGGATAAACTTTTTGCAACTCCTCCTGGAATACTTTTGAGAAGGTTCCCGTTAGCCTCAAGGATGAAAACTGTCAATGGTTAAAGATATATTAATATTATTTTTTCATTTATGTCCAGGGTGTTTTCCGACCCCCTTGTGACAGCGTACATGAACTTTCTCGAGGAAGGACGCAAACAAGGGAAAATGTTTCTTTAGGATGCAACTCATTTGTCAAGGATGTTTGATAAGTACGGTGCCATTTTTATTTTTTTACAAAAAGAACAAACAAGGTTTTTATAGACGTGTTCTATTTTCTATTTTCATGCCAACCGTCATTTAATATATTTTTAACTTATCGAATACTTAACACAAACTCCTGAGGCAATCTTCATCTACATGTTGGAACCTTAATAGACCAACAAGAAACCCAAACTTTGGAATTTGATGAGATTGCAATGCCAAGCATGTAACATTTTCTTAAATATTTTTTTTATTATAACGGATTTGGAGCAGTAAGACTGAGTTCTTATGACCAAGCAAGTTTTTGTGTGAAGTTTTTGCTTATTTCAAGTATGTTTTCTTTTCCGAAAAGCAATATTTAGTATCAGTGTAAATCTTGATGCTTTCCTCAGTGTAATTAACAAGTTGATTGGGTTTGATTTGATTGATTTGGGAGTATCATGGATTAAATTGACTTCCCATGATAATTTATTTCGCTAAGATGTCTTTAACTGATCTCATAGGCATATGACCGGGGGGGGGATACTACTCCCCCCCCACCCACATTCGGTCAAAACAGTGGGGGAAAATCAGGCACAGCAAGAAGACAAAAACTGGACAGAAAACATACTTCTTACATACTTCTTACCCGGCAAAACATACTTCTTACCCGGTGTTATAAATTAGTATTTATGTCTGTGTCAATTTTCAGACACACCATCCCCTCTGCCCCCTAAAAGGAGCACTGTCATCACAATCAAAGCAAACTTTTACCCGCATACTCCACATGTGTCATTTCTTTGGAGGGTGCGTGCACACGTGGAGTAAGTGGGTGAGAGTTCATTATTCCATAACTACAGGCCTGCTTTGATCATGATGACACAGCCCCTTTAACCAAAGAGTCCCCATAAACTCATGAGAGTATATTTGTACAAGCAATGACTGTAAACCATTCCACTCATTCACATAACCAAGCAATTTATTTTACACTTAAATTATAGCTCTCTGTGCAGAATGAATACCTGTCTTCCATTCTAACAGATAATAAAAGTGTAGCTGTATTCCAGTATTATAACTTTACCAAATGGACATTAACTATCAGCTCATCCAAATGAACACTTGTATGGTATTTTGCAAAGGGATAGATGAATTTTATGTGCATGTAGAGTGGTGCTATTTTGCAAATGACTGAGTTTCATATAGAGTAGTGTCATTTGCATCAAGCCATGAAGGTTAAATGAATTCATAAAAATAAAATACTACCCAAGGCTGCTTTTTCATGTTAGAAAAAGATATCTTCTAAATAAAAGAATTTAGTCGTACTGATTGAGGGATACACAATTTTCTCATCCACAGTAAGCTTACGCAATTGAGGCCTTGCATAAGACGCTATATAAATGCTTTATTTTTGTTTTTGTTTTCATTATTGTATAATTGTTTAAATTATTACTACTACTCACATTATTTTATCTTCTAAATTTTTATATAAACTGAAAGGTACCAATTGTATTGCAATACACTGAATAATACAAATTATCTTAATAATACAAGCTGAACAATGTCACATACTGTTATTTGTTTTGATGTTAATTTCACATCAGCAACGCCAAATGAGGCAAAGTGTATTAATGAAGATTTGGTCATAAATCACATTGTATGTGCTTGGCCATGTTGGATGGATCTACACTGAGCCATTATGGGGCATTTCTTTTGTGAAATTGATAGCGATATGATACATAATTAGACATGGAAAGCAGGAAAGACCAACCAATGGTGTGTCACACCTTCAAAGGTATGGCTAAGTTCACAATCATTCCTTTTATTTCTATCAGCAAACCATGTTCAGCCTGTGAAAGTTGCAATCAATTTGGCAACCAGGTTTCTAAAAAAAAAAATCTGAATGATGGTGTATGTTCAAACATAGATTTTGTGCAAGTTCATAATCCTTTATTTTCTGTTTTGTAAATCATGTGACAAAAAAATATTACACTAAAATACTTCAGTATTTATGCGGATAGTTGATACTGACATCAAGTTTATAAAAGTATGAGCTTTTACCTTGTTGTTTTTATTTATTGCCAATCTTGTATAATTCCTTTGAGGTTTTGTTTTTTGATGTTTTGCTTGTATACTAAACAGCAATCAATTGTTGTGCATTTGGTGAGTTTTCTACAAATGGAATAATAATTTAAAAAACAATAAAGAAAGGAACTTCCATCGACTAAGTTTTGGTTGTTCTCCCAGTGCAGTGTGTGTAGGCGGGCCAGACATTGACCCATTTTGTAAGCCGACTTTCTTAGTCTGCTGAGCACGTGGTGCAATCTTAAACGTCTGCAATGCTTAGCGGAAATTTATTTGCTGGCTTTATATTCATCAGAGATGCAGCAATTTAGTCTGATATCTTGTATGTGCTTAATAGCTCAATATTCATCCTGGTTAGCAGCTCTACGAAGTCACCATGGCTGTAGTATCCCGTGAAGCACGAGGGCAATTTCCATCTAATTGTTTAAGGAATCTTCAAAGGGCATATCGTTGGAGGCACTCGTGCTGTTTTTGTGTAAGACTCCCAACATTCATACCTTTTGGTTTTGGGGAGAGTAAATTTGTTTTGAAAAAAAAAAAAAACCATCCAACTATCCTGTGAAAATAAAACCAAAATTGGGTGTTCCCTTTTTAGTGAGCAAAAATAAGTCTGTACACAAACTGTACATGCAAGCTTATTTTGATTGGGGTAATCAAAACAAGCAAAGGCGATTTGGGGGTCTTCGAATTTTATTTACTCGACCTTTGCAGTATTTCTGATGAAAATACCTGTAGGAGTGGTGGTGGTGGTATGATGGATGTTTAACTCGGTGGACTTTAATACAAAACTATTAAACCTTATCAAGTCTTAGGGGTCTTCAACTTATGTTGACTCCTTCAATGCAAGGCCACAAAATTTGAAACTTACTTTTTATTGCCATATAAAACTGAATCCAAGATAGTTTTAATGCAAATGGGTTCGTGGTCTTCAAAGGTTATAAAAGCGTTCTTGTCTGAACCTTTACCAATCAAGATTTCCTTTTCTTTAGTGTTTGTTGCCAGAGGGGGACTCATCCTTCGGGCCTTTGTCCAACCAACCTGATGGGTTGTTTGACCAGATGTTGCTAGCTTCGTTGCCCCTTCGTATCACAGATTTGGTATCACTCACTTGACAAGTGAGATGTATACGTCGTGGGGGTTCGGGCTGAGAATTTTAAAGGAACCTTGCCATCTGCTGATTTAGGGAGCGCTGTAGCCCAGGTTGGACTCCAGGAGTGCTGTAAACTTGTAGTTGTTATGGTATCCAGTGGTGTTGAATCTCTCGCATGCTGCAGGAATAAGACATATTTGACCCATTTCACGATGCGCGATGCACTTACATGTGCCTATTCTGTCTGCCTTTATGGGAGTCCAAGTGGACTTAATTATTTACAATGGACTCAAAGGAATTGAATCGCAGAATGGTGGAAATTGTTAACGCACATTGTGCGGAGGTGCATTCCACGTCAATCTATTGATAGGCCCTCTCGAAACCAGAGGCTCACGTGGGTTCTGCTAGTTATTTTGAAAGTGTACACTTTCGGTTGGACTCCAAACAGGCGGATGGTGCTGGAGCCCAAGCCCAAGCCATTGTTAGGAAAAGGGCCTGTGAAAATATTATCTTACGGGGATGTTCTGCATCAGCGACATAGCAGTATAACAGGTAGGACCTCCACTTTCTGTGGTTCTGGATGAGAGCGGTGTAGAATAGGTAATAAAACAAACAATACCCACAACAAACAAACAAACAAACAAACAAACATCCCAACACCCCAACACCCAGTACACCAACAAACAAACAAACAAACAAAACAAAACAAACACCACAAAGCACATTGTTTAATCAGGCGGGAGTGCTTGACCGTTACATTATATTGTAAGTTTGTGGCGAGGGGGACTGGAAAAAGAAGTTGAATAAAATAATAAATACAGAGGAGACATTTTATAATAAGATTTCAGTGGTAGGTGATGCCTCGACGTGAAAATAATGCAATCCAAGATCAAGCATATTTAGACGATGTAATGAATGGTCAATACACAGGGGAGCTTTCGTTAACAGATAGACCAACTTAGCTCGAGGTAGAACAAATTTGGGGTTGAGACGACAATGGACCAATAAGAACCAATAGTGTTTAGGCCGACCAGACGGAGATATTCACGACAAAACGGTTTGTATGTTTTGTATTAAAAATAGGGTAAATTTTTCAAATTGTTTTCTGATCAGTGGATCAAAGCCATTAATTTTTGGCCATTGAGTTTGAGGTTGAGTGAACCTATGCAGACGACACTTTGATCTTCACAAAACAAGAAGTAATCAGGGGTGAACTCTTGAGGGCGCTATGATTAAAAACATGAAATCACTCTTGATCTTGCAGCCGACAGAGATCTGGGATGTAAAACTCATGAATGCATGATAAAAACCACACAACAAAATCATGTTGTCACAGTTCTTCATTGTTTCTTCAAGAGGCGACGTTCTTATCAACAAGGATTGTATCCTTTACTCCTTTAGACCTAGTGCAGTATGATATTTGAAGGGTTGCATATCAAAACTTTATCGGCTGTTTAGTTACAGTTTAACGCCGCCGTACACAACCTGTGCATGCTGTTCACTTCAAAAAATTCAATTCATTCAATCAATGCTAGACACGACCGAAGATGTCAAAAAATATTTTTAAGAAGTACAGAGCCCCAGTTACTTACTGGGTCTGGCTCAATGCAATACTAGTAGTTTAAAATTGCTGCTTGGGTCAACTCCGTGGAATAGTATTTAGTGCTAAAAAAATGTATACTTTTACCTGAGGCCAGTGATTTTTGCATCAGACACTGACAAGCCAGTAAACTTCAGACAACCAACAAGGCACCAGACAAGACCGTTGGTCTTGTGTTTATCAATTGAATAACCCAGTACCTCACTGTGTGTAATAACAATCTTTCAAATGTTGCCTTTGAGCTTGGAGCAAACATCTTTTAGTTGTGAAATACTAAATATCATTTGTACGAGTAGTGCATGTTTAGATAAAAACAATTGACATGTTTTTGTATGTTATATCATGGAGGAAGGAAAAGACTTTTCCTTCCTCCATGGTTATATTAAACTTTGTTTGTAGAAAGTTCTTTCTCTGAGTCTGAGATTCTGGTCTTTAGCTAGCCCCACTTGTATGGCCAAGCTGGCCACTCAAGTGGGCTAGTCTTTAACCTGTGGTCTTGTGGTTTTTCCCCATGTCTAGGTTTATCCCTGGAATTATTATTTTTTGTTTACTTTTTTTTTTAGGAATCGCCTAACATTATAACTTAAGGCTGGATGGCCACAATTCAAGGTGATGGCTACACTTAAATGATTTGGGCTGTTAACCCAAATCAACTGTCACCAGGGGCATTTTGGACACCTACTGCTGGGGATGAAACAGGGTCACTCCCTTCCTTCACAGTCCATAAGGATGCAGGCTCAAGTAAGGGCTTGTAGTCACATCCTATGACCGGGATTGGAACCCACACTCTACTGCTGCAACACCAGAGCCTGGCTCTGTGGTGAACTAGACCGCTCTCCCATGACACACAACCAAATTTACCAAGTACAGAAGGGTTAGTCATACTTTTGAGAGGCAAACTTTAACTATCCAAACAGATCAGGGTGACGGTGCTTCAAGTCCAAGTGCAGCTGAGATCTTCCTGAACAGACTCAAACAGAGCAAAGGAGAAGAGCTAGACCCAGCCACGGTACGTTAGACCCAAATTTCTGTTAGAAACTCGGCATTTCACATACAGCATTGATCTATCCACTGTTGTTCTAGAAAGAAAGATAAACTATGCTAGCCTCCAATATGATATCGTGTGGTAAATGCATATCTACAAAGTACCCACACTTACACACCCATGTTTGTCATCCAGGTAAATCAAGGAATTCTCATTGTTCTCCCATTGTTTGGACTTGTTTTTTTAGCAGCATCCCTATTGATTTTTTACACAAAAGCGAATTGAGAGCGCCTTCGCTCTGTCAAAACATCAGGATACCTTTTTGTTAAAAGTTATCCTTTTCAATGGGTAGATACCCCCACCATACACATGATGTGCAGTTTCAAATGGTTGGTCAACTAAATGGAAAGTATTGATAATAGTAAGAGGGTTAAATCTTTTCCCTGTTTTCATCAGGAGTTGGAAGGCAGATATTTTCTTCATGTAAAACGCAACAGTCTGTACTTTGTCTGCACAAGCTATAAAGAACTTCCACCATTTGCAACCATTGAATTACTTTCAAGGTAAGTTTAATCACCAGCAGATCGTCAAGAAAACTTGAAGCTGGGCAACCGCTGAGTAATTCTGAATAAACTCAAGATACGTTCATTTGGGTTTAGTTGTTTTATTGACATCTACAGAGACAGTTCTTTGAGAAAGTTGAGCTTGATAACCTGTGCCTCACTGTGGATGTGATGTATGACATGCAAATAGAGGGCAAAATACATAGTGTAGATGGCAATAGATTTCTCTTTGTTTTTAAAATGAGGACCAGGGATGAGAATTTCAAGCTTTTTTCAGAATTTGGACTGCACAGTCTACCTGGTGAAGAAAGGCGATGTTGTTTTCAGATGTAAAGAACTCCTACTCTATAATCCACTTCTCTAGTGCTGAGGCCACTGATCCTAAAAGCTCCTTGAAATCTAGAACCCAAGGGGTTACTGGAAGGTGGAAATGCCATCGTTTCAACATACCTCCTAAAATCTAGATCCTAGTTTCAGACTTTTTTGTCAGCAATGACTCTCACCCCTGGATTGCATAACTTGTTTATCTCTTAAAGTGTTCTTTAATTATTCCAGCCTTGATTTTATGTTTTTATCCAGAGTGAGTGGTTTGGTGAAGGACTACTGTGGTGTGTTGACGGAGGAAGGAATCCGACTCAATCTTGCCCTGGTCTATGAGCTGTTAGATGAAGTAATTGTAAGTCACAGGCAGACCTGTATCATGGTCTCAACCATCTTGTTCACCTCCTATTCAAATTATTGTATTCCAACTCTAATTATTGTATTCCAACTTTTCCAAAGTGTAAACACTCAAAACGTTTTAGCTGCCCACATACAAGAAACCCTCTCTTAACCTGCATGGTTCTAGTATATTGTCTAGTATATTGGACTGATACGTTTTTGGACGGATATTTTTGTTGCAGTTTTTTATGTTTTGCACGACCATGAAAGTTCTAATGTGCAAAATGCCTTGATGTTAGCCTTCAGACTACATGGACAATGGCAACAAGATGAAGTGTTGTGACCGAGTGGTCAGGTGCACCAGACTCAAGCTCTGGTGTTTCTGATCAACAGAGTGTGGGTTCGAGATCCTGACAGTTGGCTTGGCCTGGTAGCAAAATGCGCCACCTCACCTCGATACCTTGGTGTTGTGTTATGGTTGATTCGTCTCATAAAAATCATTCTTTACAAGCTCCACCAAATTGGATATTTCGGCGCCAGGAGTTTCATTCATGACAAACATGGTGCATTATAAATGTACACTATTATTAGTATACTATTACCTGGTGTATATGCTGCTACCTAGTGTCTGAGAGTCTTTAGTTTGAATATGTGGAAAGTGTATTGATGAATATTTATTGTTACCTACAGGATTATGGCTATGTCCAGACGACATCTACCAAGTCGCTCAAGCCGTACATCCGCAGTGATACAGAGGCAGTGAAAGCAGACCGCTTTGCTGATGTAGGATTCCTTACACTAGGACCAGGCCTGGTAAATACCCTTCAGACAAGCTTGATGCAGGGTTTTTATTTTGTAAAGATCTTTCCCCGGTTAAAGATTTTTTTTAGGAGTAATTTATTTTTGTAAAGATTTTTCAGGAGTTATTCATAGATCTCCCTCTGCCTAAAGAGAGGTGAGAGTTTACCACCAAAAGGAGAAAGCCCATAGCCCATGTCGGTATTTCTAGTTTGACATTAGTGCAGATGTAGAGAGGAAGGCACTAACTACTTGCCCCAGTTCAGACATTCTTGAGTGCACTCAGAACTTTTCGGGTACTTGGTTCCCGAAAACCTTCACAGGATCTACACAGTGTCCTCATTATGGAATATACTAGCACAAGTACACTGGAAAATGTTTTAACTGATGCATGCATTTTTAGTGCCAGGTCCTGATGTGGAGAGTGTATAAATCCTCAGACATGTAACACCCTGGTTGGTCAGATGCTGGTGGTTTCCAAGAGAAGTGGAGCCCATTTAACAAGATTTGTCATATTATGTACATAATACACTCTTGTTAAATTAATGTTAAATTTGGATAGGCTTATGGCTGAATGATGACAGGAACTGAAAAGATATCCCCTAGAAAGACCTAATTCACATGACGTCATCATCACGATAATCTTGGTTCCGCCATTTTGGGAGTCAATGTCCCTGTGCGGTATACAGTGAAGTGCGCTTTTTTTGATGACGGGGTGTTCACAAGCTTCCCATATAATTGTTACGTGCAAATTGACTCTCAAAATACGAGTGTCAGACAGTAGTCACGTGTGACTTTGGTGTAAGGGGTCAATGCTATCTGTGTGGGTTTACATTATTTTTCCAACAAACTTGTAGGCATCTCTATGCAAAAGAAATTAACATTGACAAAACTAAACTTGGCAATGCTTGGGTTTGTCTGGGGATGTTCTCACAAGCTTGGATCCTTTTGTAACAGTAAAAAACAACACAGTATGATGTGGTTTGGTTGTACACGGTGTACGAACACGTAAGCACCATGGACCAGTGATTTTGAAAGCTGCTGGAAAAAAATGCAAAGGGGTTGGGCAGAACCAAATTATATTACTCTTTATCCGCAGTAACATAAATTAAATGGATGAAAGCAAGCTGTATGTTGGTTTCAAATAACAGCAGAGAGTTTCTTATGCAAATGGACTGTACTTCCAAACTGACCCTTTGCTTTGCATGCATTCAGCTTGAACAAACCAGTACCCACAGGACCTTGCACTCTGTGTTTGTAACAAGTAACCCCTTCTTTCTGTCATAACTGTTTTGTTCTGTGCTCTCTTTCTTAAATTTGTTCCCTTTTTCCTCCCTTCTCATTTGCAGTTTGGCACTGAATTCCGTTTTGCACCTAGCCACGCAGCAGACAAGCCTATCCCCATGAATCCTTCTTCACAGGTACCTCATAGTGTATAAAATAAAAGAAAAACAGTATCAAAAATCTTAGATGCCATTTTACTCTTTTGTTTATGCTTGCCCTTTTGTGCAGTACCTGAGCAATGGACCAGTGGTTTAAGCCTATCAGCATTATTCAAAGTGGGATTATTGTTTATGTGGTTCCATGCAGGGCGGTAGTGGCTCAAGGAATGAAGTCTATGTTGACGTTATTGAGAGAATGACAGTTCTTCTGGCTGCAAATGTAAGTATGTTCACCTTTTACTGAATGCAATTTAAACACAAGGCATCTTATAATTGACATTGTCTAAAATCATCAAAAGTACCAGCACTGTAGGTCGCTGGATTGGAGAGACCTCTGGGTTATTCCATTGGTACTATGGGTTAATTCCACTGTACATTGTGCACAGATATCAGAACTCTGGTTGTCTGAATGACTTTCAAACTTTGGTATTGCAAACTTGTTATTATCACCAGCAAGTGCTTAAATGAGTAAATCTGATGTAATCCTCCCATAAAAGAGTCTTTGTTAATCAATATGTGCCACAGCCTTCTCTCCTTACGTTGCTTCTCATTAAACTCATTGTATACACTATAATTGTTGAGACATCTCTCTTATCTTGTTATTAGTTTTCCTTGTGTAATCATGCTTGTCTGTCCAGTCCAATGTCTGTCTAGTCTTTTGTCTCTTTGGCCGCCTGCCTTGTCCCAGGGCTGATTTCTACACGTTTCGGTTTACTTAATCAGCCTCCGTACTCCTCTTTCTTCTGTACAGTTTAAATTGTCTTCGTAAATTGGTTATTTTACTTTGTTTTTTCAATGTTACATTATTTTGTCTCGTATGCGAGTATGGAAATAAATTCTTGAATTGAATTGAATTAAAACCCCATGTAGTAACATTGGACTGTTCTAAACAGTCTGTTTGTAAACAAATATTGTGTTCTCTGCCAAAAAATCACTAAAAAATATCATATATAGCATGATGAATCTGTTGGTGCACTGATTGATATCTGTTGAAGAGGTGGTGGCTCTGGAAAGATTCCTTGGGTTGGTTTAATTTAAATGTTTTGAAACAAACATCGTGAGAGACAACAACATGTTGTTGTTTTGAAACAAATGTGTTGAGAGAAGACACCCAAGTGTTAACAAAAAGTAAACTTACTGTTGTTATAAAGTTAACTGAAGAGGCAGATATTTCTTGTGTATGTGACAGAGTTCAGTGATCAGGAGTGAAGTAAACGGAAGTCTACAAATGAAGAGTTTTGTGGTAGGCAACCCCGGTAGGTTATTTCATTATCAACTTTACACTTAATACTTTTATACAATACCATTGGAAAGTTCACATACCTCGCAGAGGGGACTGGCACATAGGACTGAAGTCTTGGTGCCTAAGTCATCAGTGTGTGGGTTCGAATCCCGGTAACGACATTTGTGTCTTTGACCTGTGTGCCCACTTGTTTACAGGTGCTGCATACTCCTAAGGAGTTGAGATCGTTTGAGGAATACTTAGTCCAAACAAACAGGGGGGTAATAACAGTGGAAGGAGTTGAATTGAATAGCGCCTAATAAATGCCTACCACAGGCTTGATATTCTTCTTACTTAAGTCTGATTTCTGACAATTTTTTTTGCCTTTGGAAAAGTCAAAAAAGTTGTGATTAATAAGCCTGAGATGTCTATTAAAGCCTGTGCCATGTGTGCATTTAGGCCAGCCCGTTTACTAAAAAAAATAGTCTTTCTTTTTCCTACGGGACAAATATCATGCTTGCTAGCACTACTTTGAAGTTTTCTTTATACTTTTTAAACAAGTAGAAGTTTTCGCTTGATAGTAAATTTAAGAAATTCAACCAGGGTGAACTATCTTGTAGTTGAGCTACTGTACTTTGGATGGGGATAAACTGTTGTAAAGAAATTATTACCAGTAATATTACAATTTACAATGCAGTAGTTTGTTTGAATGAGGAATGTTTTACATTTCAGAGCTGAAACTTGGGTTGAGTGAAGATCTGGTAATTGGTAAGACCAGCGAGATAGGCTACGGCACAGCAGTTCGGTTAGACCAAGCACAGTTCCATCCGAGCATAGACCTGTCTGACTTTGAACACAAGAGGGCGATGACCATCCATCCCTCTGAAGGGGAGGTAAGTATTAGGTCTTCTGACTGGGGCTAAATTGCTATACAGTTGCTGACGACACATGGTGTTAGCCAAAGTGGTGTTAGCCAAAGTGGTGTCGTTGTGTTTTGTACAACCAGTTTTGTGTTCAGACACCCTACCACTTACAATGCAGAAAGTACCTTAAGTGAGCAGTTTTGAACTCCTTTTTTTGTCTTCACAGTAAACTGCCAAATTCTGTTAGAACGCTGTGCTGAAGTATGTACCACGGTTGGTGTGAATCCTTAAGAATCTAAACAAAGATTCATACTATATAGGCTGATTCACTGGTTGGCTTAATCAGAATAAATTGAATTTAAGCTCAAGATTAAAGCTCAATATCTACCTGAGTGGTCACACAGTACACACCGTTCCTGCCTAAGCCAATGCAGCACTCATTGCGGCAATACAACAAACATTCATTATATTTTACAACAAACTATAATGTTGGAAATAGCACTTAATTCTCTTTAATGTGATATACATTTTGCCCTGATTTTTTGCTGATATCGCTTGTAGTGAGGTAGTGCATTCACAGCTCTTCGCATTCTGCTGGAAGTCCTGTATTTAGGCAGATATGTGTTAACAGGGAACTCAGCACAAACAATAATTACTACAAGGAGCAGACGGGTTGGCGCAGTGGTTTCTTTCCTTCCACCTCTTGGCCTCCGGTTTGAATCCCACCAGGGGCACTATGTGGATTGGGTTTTTAGTCCCTACCTAATGGCTTGGGCTTTCCCTGGAATAATTCTGTGGGGTTTCCCTCTCAATTCTAAAACTGAAACTTCCT